>BPLR01004675.1:0-34742 GCA_021605095.1 Caerostris extrusa
TTCATTGCCCGTTCGATGAAGAAAAAAACCCCAGTTAATTACAATCTTTGCGAATAAATAAGTAAGTGGAGAGTACGCTTTCTTGTCTATCTTATGTAAAAATATTATTCTTTGAATAAATTAGTAGGAGTCGTATGCTTTAATGGTTTTTTACGAAAAAAGGAAGCATTTCAGAAAATGGATCGATAGAAATGAACTTTGAATGACGTTTAATTAACAGAAGCAGAGTGCTTACTCTTCGGATCTTGCATAATATTTGCACTCCTCTATTAGTTCACACTCTCCATATATATATCTTGTCTAAATTTTCAAATGTTCATAAAATACTATTTCTATTCATCCACTCAAGTTCAAATACATTTTTTAACTTGTAGTGGATGACGATGTGAATACAGTTTCTCAAATATTAATTCAGTAATTAAAATTAAATTAATTAATTTTAGTTTTTTAGATTTAGGTTGTATATATTACCGACAGATGGCGCCAGATAAACTTAAAAAAATGAATAAATATTATTTGTAAAGAAATTTCTGCAATATAGTGAAAAAAAGTAGGAATTGACTTTTTAAAAGAATTTTTCATATTACTTGTTTAGATATTTTTTTTCTTTTACAATAATTTAAACCATAAGATATAGAAATATCGAATTTATTAGATGAATTTTGATAATTTCTTATAAATTTTTAGGTATTACTAGAATTTTTTTGTGGTTCACTCTCTATTTGATCTAAAATTTGAGAACTTTTTATTAATGTATTAACTTTTGAATTAATTTATTTTGCTTCGAATCTCTCTTTTCTTTAATCTCCATCGAGACCTTATATTTCTGATGTAGACGATAAGAATATGAATTGTCCTCATTAGCTATTAGCTGTGCACGTTACCATTAGTCTACGTGTGTTCGTACATCTATATATTGCAGTTATAAATTTATATCATGCAATACATCTATGGCACCGATCGCCAGAGCGCTAGTCATTCAGCGGGCCATCAAGCCAATTAGATGAATTTTAAATGTGTCCAATAATTCTCAATTTTTTAACACATTTCCTTAACTTTCAGAGGCATCGAAACTCCCAACAGGTAATGCAAGACCTTTGCACAACTTATTACAATCGCCACCGAGTTCCGCGTTTAATGCAGATAAGAATATCAGCCATCATTAATACTATCTGTACAAGTTACTGGTGGGCTACGAGTTTTTTGGACATATATATACATATATATTGAAGTTGGAAATTTATTTCATACAATTTTTAGTGATACACATTTTTAACATATTCATACTAAAAATAAATTTTTATATGTTTTGTGTCGAATAGATATCAGAACACACAATTAAAAATAAATTCTGAATTTCGCTCTTTTTATTAATTTTTATCCTAAACTCATTATTCATTTAATTTAATCATTTACTTATTATTTCTATTCCTTATCATTTCGAAATTAATATTAAAAAAAGAACCAATACATTTCTTTTTAGAGTTATTCAGTAGTAAAAAAAATTAACAATGATATACTTCTTTTACAGTTAATTTTTATGTTTAAAAATAATCTCATAAATGATATTTAATTTATACCAATCTGCCTTTTAAATATTCAAATATCACGATATCGATTATTTTTCTTTTTCCGCTACTGAACTAACCATTATTTCTAAAAAAAAAAAACATCAACAAATCACAAAAAAAACCTGAATAAATAAATAAGATATTGAAATACACCCTTTTCTTAATGCTTATATGATTATCCTTAACTAAGATCAAAAGGGAAAATAAGGAGGGAAGGAAAAAAAAAAAAAAAAAATAGCAAAAAAATAAATAAAAGTTTAATGTTTTGAAAACTAATCTTAAGCCTCACTAATTCATTGCCGCTTCGATAAAGAATATAAATCCCAGTTAATTACAATCTTTATGAATAAATAAGTAAGTAAGACACGCTTTCGTCTATCTATAAAATATTCTTTGAATAAATTAGTAGGAGTCGTATGCTTTAATGGTTTTTTTTTTCATGAAAAAAAAAAGAATCATTTCCTAGAAAATGGATCGATAGAAATGAACTTTTGAATGAAGTTTAAATTAACAGAAGTAGTAAATGCTTTTTACTTCGATCTTGCATATTATTTGAATATTATTCCTTTTTTTTCAATAATTTCAGAAAATTGGAATTTATCAAATATTAGAAATATTAATAATTATAAATTATTTAATTAATATTAAAAAATTTTTTTTTTTAATTTAGTTGTCCTTATTTATACTACAACGTCTCAATTACATTAGACCTATAACGGCTTCAAGAAGAGGGCTAAGAAATTAACACAAGCAGTCAGAGCTTCCCTCTTCGATCTTCCATGTTATTTCGATATTATTCCTTTTTATAATAATTTAAATCGCAACATTTAGAAAGATTGGATTTATTAGATGAAGTTTGATCAGTTTGTTATAAATTTCTAAATATTTGTAAATTGTTTTTGTGTGTTTCTGCAAATTTATTTGTCCTAAAATTTGTGAGCTTTTTATTAATGTATTAACTTTATATTAATTTTTTATTAATTTATTTTTGCCCGACTCGTGGCTCAGTGGTAACGTGCGCCATTGAGAGAATTAGGGAGAACAATTCAATCTATTTCCTGCTTTCTTGTAGATACTGCTACAAGAAAACGAGAAAACTCGATGGTGGTTTACCGGATGGCAAGACTGATCTTGCCCCGTTAGTCGTATACCTGGGGGAGTTTTCCGGGTTTCTATTATTTATTTAACTCCACCAGGCATTACAAGACATTTTACACACTTAGCAACAATCTCCACCGAGTCTCCTCGTTTCGGAATGCAGACAATAAGAATATAAGCTCTATTAAATGTGCTGTGCTAGCTGTGCACGTTATGCCATTTGTCTACAAGCATGGGACATTTATATATTGAAATTGTAAATTTATTTCATATAGTCTTAGTGATAAACAATTTTAACATGGTGTGAATCTGAAATATTTTTTTTTATATTTTGTTTCAAATAAATATTAAAACACATAAAATAAATAAATTCTGTATTTTTGCTGTTTAATTAATTTTTATTCAAAACTAATTTATTTATTTAATTTAATTATTTCCTTATTATTTCGATTCGTATAATTTCAAATTAATGTTAAAAAAAGAATCAATACATTTATTTTTCAAATTCACAAGTAAAAAAAATTAATAAAAATATACTTCTTTTACAGTTAATTTTTTATGTTTAAAAATAATCTCATAAATGATATTTAATTTATACCAATCTCTTCCTTTTTAAATATTCAAATATCACGATATCGATTATTTTTCTTTTCCGCTACTGCACTAACCATCACTTCAAAAAAACAACAACAACACATCACAAATAAAAACCTGAATAAATAAATAAGATATTGAAATACACCCTTTTCTTAATGCTTATGTGATTATCCTTAACTAAGATCAAAAGGGAAAAATAAGGAGGGAGGGAAAGGGAAAAAATAAATAAAAAGTCTAATGTTTTGAAAAGTAATCTTAAGCCTCACTAATTCATTGCCCATTCGATGAAGAAGAAAAAAACCCCAGTTAATTACATTCTTTATGAATAAATAAGTAAGTAAGACACGCTTTCGTCTATCTATGAAATATTCTTTGAATAAATTAGTAGGAGTCGTATGCTTTAATGGTTTTTTTTTAAAAAAGGAAGCATTTCTAGAAAATGGATCGATAGAAATGAACTTTTGAATGAAGTTTAAATTAACATGAGCAATGAGTACTTTCTACTTCAATCTTGCATATTATTTAATTCCTTCTATTAGCTGACACTCTCCTATATATATTTGTTCAAATTTCAATCGTTCATAAAATATTTTTTATTCATCTACTCAAGTTCAAATACATTTTTTTGGAACTTGTAATGGATGACACGATGTTAACACAGTTTTCAAATATTTATTCAGTAATTAAATTAAATTAATTAATTTTAGTTTTTTTTTAGATTTAATTTGTATATATATTACCAATGGATGGCGCCAGATAAACTTAAAAAAATGAATAAAATTATTTATAAAGAACTTTCTGCAATATAGTGAAAAAAAGTAGGAATTGACTTTAAAAAATCTTATAGTTCTTGTTTAGATATTTTTCTTTTTACAATAATTTAAACCATAAGATTCAGAAATATCGAATTTATTAGTGAATTTTGATCATTTCATATAAATTTCTAGATATTACTAGAATTTTTTGTTTTCACTTATTTGTTCTAAAATTTGAGAAACTTTTTATTACTGTATTAACTTTGTATTAATTTTTATTAATTTATTTTGCGCGACTTATTCTGCTTTAATGTCCATCGATTCTCCTTATTTCTAAATGCAGACGATAAGAATATGAACCTCCTCAATGTTAGCTGTCACGTTACCATTGGTCTACGAATTCGGACATCTATATATTGCAGTTATAAATTTATTACATACAATACAATATATGGCACCGATCGCCAGAGCGCTAGCCACTCGGCCATCAAGCCCCTAGATGAATTTTAAATATGTCCATTAAATATCATTTTTGGACACTTTTATTTAAGTTTTAAAAGTGGCTGTAAATCCCACCAGGCGATGCAAGATATTTTGAACGCTTTGCAACAATCGCCACCGAGGCCCTCGTTTCTGAATGCAGACGATAAGAATATGAGCCCTTGTTAATGCTATCTGTGCACGTTACCTGGTTTACGAATTCGGTCATTTATATATTGAAATTTTAAATTAATTTCATGCAGTAGTTGGTGATACATGAGTTTAGCGTGGTCTGAAACTGAAATATTTTGAATATATATTTTGTGTCAAATAGATATAGGAAACACATAAATATAAATAAATTCTGAATTTCGCTCTTTTATTAATTTTCATCCGAAACTAATTATTTATTTAATTTAATTATTTACTTATTATTTCGATTCGTTATAACTTCAAATTAATATTAAAAAAAAAGAAGCAATACATTTCTTTTTAGTGTCATTAGGAAGTAAAAAAAATTAATAATGATATACTTTAACAGTTAATTTTTATGTTTAAAAAATAATCTCGTAAATGATATTTAATTTATACCAATCTCTTCCTTTTAAATATTCAAACATCATGATATCGATTATTTTTCTTTTTCCGCTACTGAACGTTGTAACCTTCATTTCAAAAAAAAACAACATCAACAACATCACAAATAAAAACCTGAATAAATAAACAAGATATTGAAATACACACATTTCTTATGCTTATGTGATTATCTTAACTAAGATCAAAAGGGAAAATCAGGAGGGAGAGGGAAAAAATTAGGGAAAAAAATAAATAAAAGTTTAATGTCTTGAAAACTAATCTTAAGCCTCACTAATTCATTGCCCATTCGATGAAGAAAAAAATCCCAGTTAATTACATTCTTTATGAATAAATAAGTAAGTAAGACACGCTTTCGTCTATCTATAAAAAATATTCTTTTGAATAAATTAGTAGGAGTCGTATGCTTTAATGTTTTTCATGAAAAAAAGGAAGCATTTCTAGAAAATGGATCGATAGAAATTTACTTTTTTGAATGAAGTTTAAATTCACAGAGGCAGTGAGTGCTTCCTACTTTGATCTTGCATTTTATTTGAACATTATTCATTTTTCAACGATTTTAAATCGTAAAATTTAGAAAAGATGGGATTTTTGAAATAATATAAATATTAATAATAATAAATTATTTAATCAATACTTAAGAAATCTTTTTTTTTTTCATTTATTTGCACTTTAATACCTCGGCTTTATACTAGACCCATAACGGCTTTTATGATGAGGGTCAATTTCAGGTTGATGGAAACACTTTAATTTTCATTTTACAAACATTATATATACACTGAAGTGACAAAAGTCATGGGATAGCAATATGCAAATTTTCAGATGGCAGTAGCATCGCGTAGAACAGGTATAAATGCGCAATGCTTTCGCAGAGCTTTCATTTCTGTTCAAGTTATTCATGTGAAGAGGTTTTGACGTGATGATGACCGCACGACGGGAATTAACAGACTTTGAACGCGGAATGTTAGTTGGAGCTAGACGCATGGGTCATGCCATTTCGAAATCGTTAGGGAATTCATCATTCCCCAGATCCACTGTGTCAAGAGTGTGCCGAGAGTATGAAATTTCAGGCATAACATCCCACAATGGACAGCGCAGTGGTCGACCGCCTGCACTTAACGACCGAGACCGGCGACGTCTGCAAAGAGTCGTAAATTCTAACAAACAAGCAACACTGCGTCAAATAACCGCAGAAATCAATGTGGGACGTACAAGGGACTTGTCTGTCAGAACTGTGCGGAGAAATTTGGCTTTCTTGGGCTATTCCAGCAGAAGACCGACTCGAGTGCCTTTACTGACAGAACGACATCGCTTGCAGCGACTCTCGCGGGCACGTGAGTATATCGGTTGGTCCCTAGATGAATGGAAAACCGTGGCCTGGTCCGATGAGTCACGATTTCAGTTGGTAAGAGCTGATGGTAGGGTTCGGGGTGTGGCGCAGACCCTACGAAGCCATGGACCCAAACTGCCAGCAAGGCACTGTTCAAGCTGGTGGTGGCTCCGTAATGGTGTGGGCTGTTTTTTCATGGAATGGACTTGGTCCTCTGGTGCGACTGGACCGAACATTGACTGGAAATGCTTATGTTCAGCTACTTGGAGATCACTTGCAGCCATTCATGGACTTCATGTACCCAAACAACGATGGGATTTTTATGGATGACAATGCGCCATGTCGCCGGGCCACAACTGTTCGCGATTGGTTTGAAGAACATTCTGGACAATTCCAACTAATGATCTGGCCACCTAGATCGCCCGACATGAATCCCATCGAGCATTTATGGGGCATCATCGAGAGGTCTGTTCGTGCCCAAACTCCTGCACCATCAACGCTTTCACAATTATGGACGTCTATCGAGACAGCATGGCTCAATATTCCTGCAGAAGACTTCCAACGACTTGTTGAGTCCATGCCACGTCGAGTTGCTGCACTTCGCCGGGCGAAAGGAGGGCCGACACGATATTAAGAGGTATCCCATGACTTTTGTCACTTCAGTGTATATTGAACTCTATTAAAGTAGAATTGAAAATTAAAGATATAAATTAGTTACAAAAATGCAAATCACCCAAGTACGGAAATTTTCAAAGTTCTTGAATTTACGACGAATCTCTGGCCCCTCTGTCTGCGACAGACATTAATTATCCCTCGCCGTGATACATGAACCACTTGGGGCTTATTTTGTAAACAGAATCTCATTTTGTTCAATCACTTTCAGAGAAAGAGAAAAAAATACTTCTTGTCGACTCGTCAGAAAAACTGCTCTGCTTCTTCTCCAAAAGCCTTCCTTTAAGAAAATCAGTCAAGAGGGAAGAGGAGTGGGTCTCCAACACTTCTCATTGGAGTGGACATTCCCTCAGTCCATGGTATATCCCCAATCACGATGCAACAAATTGTGACGTAGTCCATAACCCATCTGTAATTGTATCAACCTGTGAAGATCGGGCTGACAATTGCTAATTTCATGAGGTCTTATTATCCATGACACTGATTATCTACTGCTGTATTTAAGTTACAGGTTGTTCTCATTAGTACACGACACTAATTGTATGTATTATAAATATCAAAAATACTGCTTATCTTCTAGCAGATTTAAGTGATAGGTTGTTATTATGCATTTGTTAAAGAATATACATTCCTTTCCCCCTGGGAACAGAAATGTTATATCTCTTCCGTGGGAAAAATGAGCTATTATACTAAATTCTAAAATTTGAGAATTTTTATTAATGTATTAATTTTTTTTCAATATTTAATAAATTTGAATCTGTATACAGAGGTGAAAAAAAAAAAAAAGAAAAAAGTTGTCCCATAAATGAAGTAAAGAATAGATTAGGGATTAATAGGGATTTTTTTTTTTGAAGCACTATCAATTTGTATAACAAAGATATAACAACACTACTTTACGAAATTTTTATGTGCTTCATAAATAGACCTACAGAAAGAGGAAAAGAAAGGAAAACATTGGAAGAGAAACAAGGTGGAAATGAAAAGTGAGTTTATACAAAAACCGAAGTGCTCTTAAACTGCAGTGAAATTGAAAACCAATAGCCTTACATAAACATCAAATAGTGAACGGGGAAAAAATACAGAGACAGATAAAAAATATATATATATACACAAAATATGCAAAAAAAAAAAACAAAAAGTATAGAAGCATATTTTCACGGAAAGCATCCAAAGGCCATGAGAAATTAATTATAACATGTTTTAATTTTAACAAGGAATACGTGTCCTCGGATAATTGTAAAATATATAATTTCAGATTGTCAAACGATTTTGTCTTGATGAAAAATATCTAAAAATGTATTTCAATAATAAATATTTATCTATTATAGAAGCGGTGAGAAATATAAATTTTCAGGAGAAAATGTAATTTTTATTGAAAAGTGTGAGTCATTAATATATATATGTATATTAATGACTCACATATAATATTCTATAAATGTAACTATTTTTTTAATCCTTCAATTTTATATTTGAAAATATAATATATATATTACTGTTTTTAGTAATAATTAACGTCAATAATAATAATTAGGCTTGCTAAGTAGGCTTAGCCTTATTCGTTCTTCTTCAATCCTGCTACCTTGTCTTTCCCTAAACGAAAGATTATTTTGTCTACTCCTTGCTATCGGAATGCACCTCTAGATGTGTCTTTCACTTAGATCAGTCATCTAGCAAGCAAGAATAACGTGTTTATAAATTCTTGAGGGGTGTGTATTCCTTTATAAAACATTCCTCTGGATATTATAATTGATTTCATTTGTGTTTTACTAATTTCTTTTGGGTTGTATAGATTTCCAGTTTTTGTCGGGCAAAATGATAATATTTTTAATTTACACCTTATCATTTGAGTTTTAGTTTTTGAGTTCATCTGTTGTGTTATATATATATATATATATATATATATATTACAACCAAAAAGAAATTAGTAAACACAAATAAAATCAATTATAATATCCAGAGGAATGTTTTATAAAGGAATACACACCCTCAAGAATTTATAAACACGTTATTCTTGCTTGCTAGATGACTGGATCTAAGTGAAAGACACATCTAGAGGTGCATTCCGATAGCAAGGAGTAGACAAAATAATCTTTCGTTTAGGGAAAGACAAGGTAGCAGGATTGAAGAAGAACGAATAAGGCTAAGCCTACTTAGCAAGCCTAATTATTATTATTGACGTTAATTATTACTAAAACAGTAATATATATATTATATTTTCAAATATAAAATTGAACGATTAAAAAAATAGTTACATTTATAGAATATTTAATCACTAACTTCCAAAAACTTTTACTGGTTATATACATTATTTTAAGTTTCCATATCTTATTATAACACGATAATAAGATATAGGTATTCAATAGTGTGATTTATTTTGTTTCTAAACTACACTGTTATCTTGGTTTTACTATTTTGAAAGACTTATTTTAATTCGAATGCTGTATAGAATTTTGAAAATAAATTTAAACTAATTTAAACCGAAATACTACTCTAAATAATATATTATTACTATTATGTGGTTAGGAAAATTTTTTATGCTACACTAATAATCAAAACGAACTGACGCAATACACATTCTGCATTTTTTCAGAATTCACTGAAAATATTTTAATTTCAAATATATTGTGTTAAACACATTAATTTAAATACATATAATAATAATAATAATTATATGTATTAAACATATTTGTAACATTAATTAAAATATTTAAATATTCTTATTAGAATTGGTGTCTTCGAATTAAACATCAATAATCTTCGATATTCTTTTTTTTTTTTTAAATTTTGTAATCTTTAGATAAAATATTAAAAAACCTCAGAGAGAATTTATACTAAATTTTAACCAACTTTTTATGAAATTATAAAATAAATATCTTAAATGTCATTGGAATATATAATATTAATATGTACAAAATCAGCTAAATTGAAATTATAGTAATAATATACATTTTTATTAATTTTCTTCAACTGAAATGATTGTAATAATAATTAAAAGTTATATTAGATAAATTAATTGCATAAGAGGCATTAAATATTATTTAAAGATGTATTAGATTATTTTTTAAAAGATTGTATTTTTTACTAGATTACAAAAAAAAAAAGTTAAATAAGTTTAAAGAATTGAAAAATGCATAATGAATAAACAATTTAGATTAACGTATTCATTTTATGAGTAGGTTGTATAAAAGCTGAAAAATAAATTATTATGATAAATTCTTAATTATTGAAAGTTTCTTTCGGAGAATAATATATAAATAAATATAATATATAAATTATTATACATTATATAAATTCATTTTTTTATCTGTTATAAATAACAATATATAAATATTTTAATAATATATATAATTTTTTTTTTCTGGTTACTTTTGTCTGTATTAGAAAATGATTTCATCAGAATATTATATAAAATTATTAACAGAATTTTTTTCTGCAATTAAAAATAAGAATTATGTTAAGTACCCAATATCAAAATATTAATAAAGCAATTAAGATATTTAACATTTTTTATTTATTTTTAATTTACGATTACAAAAATAATATATAAATTTTTTCTGGTTATTTTTGTCTGTATTAGAAAATGATTTGAACAGAATATTATATAAAATTATTAATTGAAATTTTTTATGTATTCTTCCATTAAAGATAAGAATTATGTTAAATACCCGATATCAAAATATTAATAAAGCAATTAAGATATTTAACATTTTTATTTATATTTAATTTACGATTACAAAAAAAAAAATTGAGAGTTGAAATTCTCATTTATAATGAGAGCTCATAAAGATTAGTTAATGTAACATTATGAAAAATGCATAATGAATAAACAATTTACATCAATATATTCATTTTATGTATAGGCTTTATAAAAGCTGAAAAATAAATTATTATGATAAATTCTTAATTATTGAAAGTTTCTTTTTTTAGAATAAAACATAAATAAATAAAATATATAAATGCTTATACATTATATAAATTCATTATTTATTTTTTATAAATAATAATATATAAATTTTTAATAATAAATAAATATTTTAATAATGTATAAGTTTAATAATATATATAAATTTTTTCTGATTGTTTTTGTCTATATTTGAAAATTATTTCATCAAATAATTATTAAAAAAAAATTATTAATTGGAAAAATATATATAAAAAATACGTATAAAAATATAAAAAATATATTATAAAAATTATTAGCTGAATTTTTTATGTATTCTCCAATTAAAAATAAGAATTATGTTAAATGCCCAATATCAAAATATTAATCAAGCAATTAAGATATTTAACATATTATTTATTTTTAATTTACGATTGCAAAAAAATTGTGGCTGAAATTCTCATTTATAATGAGAGCTCATAAAGATGAGTAAATGTTTTCTTTTTTCCTATCCTTAAATTGTTTATTGATGCTTTTTGAATCCGTCATTGTCTTTCGACCTATCTTGAAAGAAACCCACCCAGCAATTATATAATTAAATGTATAATATGTCATTTGGGTGTGCGAGAGAGTGGTAGTTTCAGAGCATTTGATTTATATCTTAATAAATGCAAACATAAAAAAATTCTATATAATAGAATATGCTTTTAAGATAAAAGTAGGTATTAAGTTCAAAAGTCAAGATGAAAAATATCAGCATTTTAAAAGTAATCATGATATTTTGTACCATATAATTAAGTTATGCTTGCAGAAACTGCTTTATATTTAATTCCCATTCTTCTTTAAAATTAAAGAAAAATGGAAAAAGATAGCTTATTAAATATAATTGTCATAATCTGAAACAAATTAATTTGCTTCATATCATAGTAACGAAATGCAAAACTAGAAGTAAAATTTTCAAAAATATAATAAAGCAAATTTTGTCATGCTTTTTTTTTTTAATATAATTAAAATAACGGTTGATATAACGGTTAATAATGAATTAGTTAATAATTGTATTGAATTTAAATAATAATTTAGTTAATAAATGCTTTTAATATATTGAATAACGGTTAGTGATAATATCTGCTGTTAAAAAGCTGGTGATTTTAGTTTCAAATTCCCTACTGGCGTTTGCTGCAGTCGGTGCTCTTATAAATGAGGCGAATCGTTGGGCATTCATACAGATTATGTAAACGTCTCGTATCGAAGGTTGCAGCAGGGTTTCCTCCCATACAACTCATGGCTGTCGCTTTTATCCTATATTTTGAAGAGCAGCTGTATATAAACGTCCTTAAGGAAACGAATGTCTTTTCAATATCGTCCATTGTGGTGATCATGACACGCCCCAGCTTACATAACTAAAATTAATTAATTAATTTATATATGAGTGTGCGTGTTACTGTTAAAGCTCAAAATCCGTTAATGTGCACATTAACTAGCTAATCTGCAGATTAACTGATTACTCCGTTACTTGCAGAATCAAAAGTATTCTGCAATTTACCTATGTAAGGTGCTTATTAATGGCTTCTATATCGTGAAAGTCAAATGGCTTCTATATCGTAGTAGGCAATATGCAGATTACCTAGGTAATTTGAGAAAACAAATAATTTTCTGCACTTTGGAGGATCACCCTAGTTAATTTGCACATTACGTAGATGTTCTGTAAAATAACTGATTTCTGCACTTTGAGGTAGTATATGTATATATATATATTTTAGTAATTTATAAAAATAATGCACTTTATGCAATACATAACATTGTTATTTTTATTCCAATATATATAAAAAAACTCTGAAACCCGTATTCAGTAAATAGCAAGACTTACAATATTTATGGAAAAAAATATTTAAGAATAATTCGAATTGAAAATAAAAATTGATTGTTATATTAAATATTTATTTTTAAACATGTTTTGTTCAACATATTTTTAAATATTTTTTCAGCTGCATTTGTGTTTCAGAAATGGGAAATAATACAATTGTTAATGCAGGGTATAAAATTGTTATTTTTATTTTAATATATATAAAAATCTTTTAAACCTGTATTGAGTGAAAAGCAAAGCTTGCAATATTTATTGTACAATATTTTAAAACTAATTATTAATAAATTTTTATTACAAATTTTTTATGAATGTAATTATTAAATAATCTGATACTTAATTTACAGGTAAGTGAATTTAAATATACACAATATTTTTTTATTTATATATCTTGGTTTAAGTATTTTATAAATGTATTTTATTTATATTATAGTTCTAATTCTAATAACAAGTAATATAAAAAAATTTTAAAGTCAATTCCTACTTTTTTTCATTATATTGCAGAAAACTCCTTTGCAAATAAAGTTGAAATTTTCTTCTTACATCTGGCGCTATCTATTATTAGATACATGCAACTTAAATCTAAACAAATCTAAAATTAATTAATTAAATTTAATTAATGAATTAATATTTGAAAAAACTGTATTAACATCAAGTGTCATCCACTACAAGTTGTAAGTATGTATTTATACTTGAATGGATGAATAAAAGTATTTTATTAACAATTGAATATTTGAACAGGATACATATAGGGGAGAGTGTGAACTAATAGTAGGAATTGAATAAAAGAATGATTTATGTCATTTTTAGTATATTGAATATAGATCTTAAAATAAATCAACCGCAATTTTTAACCCGCCCCTCAAATTTGAAGGGATAAAAAAGAGCAAGAAAGGCAACGTCGAAAAATCGAGAATCAATTTGAAAACAAGGGGTTTCCAGATTGTTTCGTTTTTTAATGATACCCTCCCCCGTGCCGCACGAAACCATTAGAGTGGTTTGGAAGGTAGACCCCCACCCCCTAGTTGATGACTCATTCTTTTGCTCTCCCCCCCCATCCCGGAGCAACTTCTCGGGATCGATCCCGAATTTCCCAAAGGCAGAATCCGGAGGTTGGGAAAAAAGGTCGGTAATACGTTCCTAATCCATTGTCGAAGAAATCTTGTTATTGAAAAGAGAACCATCCAGATAGGGAATAGAAATAAGGATAAAAGAAAAAAAAAAAAAGGGAAAAAAAATAGGAGGGGTTTTTTTTTTTTTTTTTTTTTTTTTTTTTTTGTTATTATTTTTTTGTTTCCAATTTCAATTTGTATTTTAAAATGCTCTCCAGTTTCTCTAATCTGGTTTTGGGTTTCGTTCCAGTTCTGGCATTCCAGGAGAAGATTGCGTGGGAGGGGGGGGGGGGCAGTGTGAAAATTTTCTCAGGAAAAATAATAAAATGAGAAGTATGCATTTTTTGATATATATGTTTTATTCTTTCAATATCTTCTTGGATATAAGATTTATCTTTCATAATAGTTCAAAATTAGTTTTTTAATATAACAATATACATACGTTTTTTTTTTTTTTTTTTCAATTCCTTCTATTGGCTCACACTCTCCCTATATATAAATCTTGTTCAAATTTTCAATCGTTCATAAAAATACTTTTTATTCATCCACTCACGTTAAAATACATTTTTTTAACTTACAGGGGATGACACTGGATGTTAATATAGTTTCTTCAAATATTAATCCAGTAATTAAATTTAATTAATTAATTTTATTTTTTTTTTTAGATTTAAATTGCATACAACTACCAACAGATGATACCAGATAAACTTAAAAAAAATGAAGGAAAGTTATTTATAAAGGACTTTCTGCAATAGAGTGAAAAAAAGTAGGAATTGACTTTAAAAATTTTTTTTTTATGTTACTTGTTTGTTATTATTTTTGTTTCCAATTTCAATTTGTATTTTAAAATGCTCTCCAGTTTCTCTAATCTGGTTTTGGGTTTCCTTCCAGTTCTGGAATTCCGGGAGAAGATTGAGTGAAAGGTGGGGGCAGTGTGAAAATTTTTCTTAGGAAAAATAATAAAATGAGAAATATGCATTTTTTTTTAATTTTCAATTTTATTCTTTCAATATCTTCTTGGATAAGATTTATCTTTCATAATAGTTAAAAATTATTTTTTTCATATAGCAATATATATACCTATTTTTTTAATTCCTTCTATTAGCTCACACTCTCCCTATATATATCTTGTTCAAATTTTCGATCGTTCATAAAATACTTTTTATTCATTCACTCAAGTTCAAATACATTTTTTTTTCATGTTTTACATGTTGTCAACCTAATTAGGATAGATACTTTTATAAGCAGAGTTTTTCTTCTTTCTTACTCCTCTAGATCTGTATATTCATATACTCGTCTGCACTAGATACATGTCACCAATCTCTGAAGATCGGTGCATCCTAAAGTTCCATCATCACTCGAGATCGACCTCTGTTGTCTTGAGGCTGGATTATGCTTTGATTCGACCATTCTTGCCGATATTGTTGAATAGGACATCGTTTTGACCCATATGTCTGAATCTTTGATTTGGCAACTCTTGCAAGTCTTCTCTCAAATGGTGACTAGAATTCAGTCAATACTGTATTAACTTTACAGGATATATCTTTTCCACTAAAGAGCCATACATCTGCCACACACGGTGTTCAGAAAAGTGCGAAAGAAAAAGTATGACGTTCATACTTCTGAACACCATATGAGGGAGGGACATCATATGACATAATATTTACACAGGAAGGTGCTCAAATGGTGCATAGCGAAGTATGCATGCATGCGCGCACAGTACAATAGCTAACTATACGTAATCCAACAGATTAAGCAGAAAACTCCTTCATGGTCGCTGCTTTTCCTTTTTGACTTAGAATGCACGTTCATGAAAGGGGAATATATTTTTATTTATACAGTTGTATAAAATCATTAAAAAAATTCCTTTTAACATAATTTTAAACAATTCTGAAGATTTGTAATCCTGTTGTGTACAGGTTGGGCAACCAGATTGTAACTGGTTGGGATTGGGTTGAGATACATGAAGGACATTTTTGGGAACTCGCAGCTTTATTTACGCCGGCACAAACACCACACACATACAATTAGAGAAATACACTATTTAACACATTTAAAGTCATAATTATAACTTTGTGGAAGGACTTCACTTCTACGCCAAAAATCCCGCTCAGGTTGAGCGAAATATACTTCCTCTTTGGATGAGAGTCTGTAGGCCAACTGACCCTTTCTTCTGAACTCCAAAGGGGGCGCTCCACTAGTGTGTGAAGGAAGCGCGGTTACGAGTTAAAAGATAAAACAATTTCTACAATTTTCTTTCAACTACAATTCTCTAAATGCAATTCAGATAATTAAATACATACATGGAGTGTAACAGAAATTTACAAATTTGGATGTAATGGGGTATCAAAAAAAAATAAATAAATAAAATTCTATGTAATGATATTTTTTTTTAATTTCACTAGTACGGTAAGCATCAGGGCGGTATGCGTAAACTTCTTGTAATTAATTAATTTTCTTTTAAATAAGATTCTTTTACTACATGTTACTTATATCGTTTATGAACATCAACAAGAAAAATTAAAAACTATTTTTTTTAATATAAATATTAAACTTATTTAATTAAGCAAAAATTTTTAACTATGTGTAGCTTTTTAACAAATTTTTAAATATGTATAGCTTTTAAATTTTTTTTAAATATGGTTATAATGTCGATATATGCTTCAGTAAATATTTAAAATTTTCTGAATACTTCATTAAAGTCCAGAATTTATAATGTAATATGAAAAAAGATTAAGCTGATGCCCATTTTTTAAAAAATACAAAAAAAAAAGTATGACGTCACATCAAAGTGAAAAAAAAAAAAAGTGTCAGTCAAAAAAAATGTCATGTTAAAGTATGACGTCACAACAAAATGTCACGTCAAAGTATGACGTCATATTAAAAGGGATACAAAAGATGATTACTTTGATAATTTTTTTTTTTATTTTTAAACAAATGATAAAAAATTTAATTCCTGTTTTTAAACTGACAGCTTAACAATGTTAAGAATTATAAATCAATAAATTTAAAAATGTGGATCAATAAAATGAGAAATAAAGTTTGAAATAAGGATTAATGATAATATATAAGGAATGGAACTAAATTAATAGTTGAAATACATGGAAATATACATATTTATATTTATCTAAAATATTTTTATAGATTATTGTTAAATTTCTTAAACCTTATTTCTTTCATATTTTTAAATTTGCAACTTAAAAAATGTGTAGAATTTTTAAAAGACGAGATACAGAATTTTTATTTACATAAAATGAATTTTTCATTAAAAATGAAGTGATGAATGATGAAAGGATTTTTTAATGAAATACATTTCCTTCTAATTAATAAATTTCTAAAACTCATATAATTTGTGTATGCTTAAGTTCATTTTTCAATGTACTTCATGAAATTTTTTTTTTTTGTGTTAGCTGAATTTTTAATTGATTAACATCTAGGCCATTCTTTAATATATATTACATTTGTAAGTTAAGGTTTTTTGTTTAATCAACGTAATCATTAGCGTAGCGTTAATATTACAAATAGCTATTACTATGATACTCATCCTCATCATAAAATACTTTTTTTCAGAAATACTTATTTTACAAAATACTTTATGCATGACACTTTTAATAAAAGTGTAGCATTCAGTTCTAAAAAAGAGATTGAACACGCCATCTTTTAAATTTTTGCAATATTAATAAGAAAATCTAGAATGGAGGGTACCAATTAAATTTAAGATTTGTTTGTTTGTTTAATGTCTGATCAATCCATTAACTTTTATAACATTTGCAAATTTGTCCTCAATCTTTTATTCTGATTAAATGTTAATCCCAACTTATTTACAACACTTCCAGTTATTACAAATAGTTAATACATACAAACTGTTATCATTAATGTATGTTAAACTGTTATTTAAACTGTTTAAACAGTTATTTCAATTTATTGAAAATCTTCAGAGAGATCTTGCACAGCATTTGATGCATCAGGGATTTAGCAAATATTTAACATATCATTCTAAAACTTCTCTTCAAAATTATTTTATTATTATTAAAAAAAATGCTGAATACTGAAAATAATAATTAATTAGTATCTTACTTTTTTTTTTTTTTTTTTTTTTTTTTTTTTTTTTTTTTTTTTTTTTTACATTCAGGAATTACTAACCAGTAACAAGTCTAAAATGTTTTTAAGGATCATTTACAAAAACAAAATGCTACATAAATATCTTTTGTAGCATTTTGTAGAATTTCTATATCACAATTTTTTTTAAGTTAAACTTCTTATATAGGTAGGTTCATCAACTTTTTTATACGGAAGTAGGCGGAACTATTTTTCACATTTTATTGCGCATCTATGTACGCAAATCGTCACATCCTGTTTATATTAATAGAGCTGTAATCGGCCAATAGCGTCGGAATAGGGCCTGAATGGCCGAGTGGCTAGCGCTCTGGCGCTCGGCACCACAAGTTTCGGGCTGCACAGCCAGCAATTTTGGTTTCATTATGCTAAAAAAAACCTGTGTGTAGAATTATGGGGAGGTCAAAAAGTGAGAAGTTGGCTTTTCCGTTCAGATATAAGGTTTTGTTCACAGATTGGTTTGATCTGCCGCTCTACGGTCATTTTTTGCACACTTTAGGATAATTAGACCTGGATCTACAGTTTAAAGTGGATTTCGAACCACTCACAAACATCCTTGCCACCACCAGGATTCGAACCTGAAGCCTGTGGTACCACAGTGCTAGCCAGTTGGTCATCTGGCTGCTTTAAGCTAAGTCAGCTCGATTTATTGTACATCTTCCCCTCCGTGAATAATAATTAAAGATGTGTAAAGTAGCAGTAAAATAAATGTTTATTTAATAATTAAACAATTTCATTTGCAGATATTAATTAAAACAATAATAATTTTTTTTAAATGTGAATATTTAGGCTTAAATTTAGAACGTGCTCCTCACCTCCATGACACTGTCAATTCACAGAGGTGAGCACATCACGGAGATGTGAAATTTTTTTTTTTACCAAAAATTTACGTATAATATTTTTCAACGTATATATTATCAATTCTTTAACGTATTGTTCAGTTTAATATTATACGAAAAAAATGTTTTTTTTTTTTTTTTGTATTTAATGTTAATGTATTCTTTGTACGTTATTAAATAAAATTATTCTTTATTTTTTTAACAGAATAATAGTCTTTTATTCTTTGCCGTGATATACAATCTAACTGTAGCATAAAGCTCGCTTCAGTGGCATAGTGCTCATCTCAGTGAAGGATGGCGGCCTGATATCTAATTGTCTTTTGGTAACACAGGCTTCCTGCTCAAATCCTGGCGGTGGCATAGATATTGGTTAGTGGTTCAGAATTCACGTTAAACTGTAGGTCCAGGTCTAATTAGCCTTAAGTGTGCAAAAAATGACTGTACAGTGGCAAACCAAACTAAACTTTGAAGGATGTTAATAGAAAAATGGCATTTCTAATGAAAATAAATAAAATGTAGTTGGAGCATTGCTGATTTTAATTTTCAAAAAGTAGTAAGTCTCTAAATATAATAACAATTGCCTTGGAAAAATAAAACTTAAATGTAGAACATTTTCTTTGCGAAAATGTAAACTTAGGTAGAATGACCCCGAAGAGATGTTTAAATTAACTTTTATAAACATAACTGTACCTTAGACACTATTTTGTGAAAATTAAACACTAATATGTGTACATTCTGAATGCCAGATAATTCAAAATGAAGTACACACAAAAGAAATGTCACTTCTTCATTGGCACAACAGCCCCGCTTGTTGGGGTAGGGCTGTTAGCCTTTCGTCCAACGTTTTATAGTCACATTAGACCGGGTTTAAAAGGGATTAGAAAATATCATTTCATCATCATCATCAATAGCACGACAGCAAACGGCGTACCAAGGCATTTCTTTGGAGAAATTTTCATGCATTCCTCTGGGTGATAATGGTCCTCGAATTCTTAACCTTTAGTACAGCAAAATCTTTTTTTAACTATGTCCATCCATTGCAATTTGGGTCGTCCTCTTCTTCTTTGTCCCTGAGGCTTTTGCCAAAACGAACCTTTTTACAGGGTTTCAATCATTCAGTCTAAATAAATGAACAAGCCCAGTTTAATATATTGATCTTAATAAATTTCATAATATCTGAGACTCTATAGAATTAAAAATTTCTGCATTGTGCTGTCTTCTCTAACAAAACATTTTCTTAATATCTCAAAGAATTTTCTTTAAAGTCTTCCGCTCAAATATACCCAAATGGACCTCATCAGATATTGCAAAATATCATTTTACTGTTGATAAATAATTAATTTTAACTATTTCGTGTAAATTTTAAAGCTCGCGTTATTAAAATTACTTGGCAAATGAGTTTCTATTTAAAACAAAAAGTTTCAAGTGGTACGAGAGCAGATTAATCTGCTTTTAATAATAACTTTCCGCTTACTTTTTGTGGATGTCACAGGGCGCATGACAGTATTGTGGCCATACGTAACAAAAAAAATTATATCTTTTAATTGAAAATACTGTAAAAACACTTTAAATTTGTATACGTCATTAATTATTCATCAGTTCGTAAATATTTACAATAAAAATGAGTGTAGAAAAAGGGGTTCGAGTGGTACGAGAGCAGATTAATTTGCTTTTAATAATAACTTAGATTGTCGCGTACTTAGGCTCATATCAAAATAGTATTTTGACTACAAGTAATTAAAAATTATATCTGTTTAATTGAAAATACTGTAAAAACATTTTAAATTTGAATACTTCATTAATAATTCATCAGCTTGTAAATATGTACAATAAAAATGCTTTTAGACAAAGTTGTTTTAAAACATTTTTTTGTCCCATGTAATCCTAGCACGTTAGGATCACACTTTCGTAACCACCAGAATTATTTTGCTTGGGTTCTTTAGTGCGTGACTGTTTTGACGAGGTCGGATTTACCGAACATTTTCGGCTATTTTCGTCAAATCTTACAAAATATCGCTTACTATTGATAATTAAATAATTTTAAATTTTTTTTCATGTTAAGTTTTAAAACGCAAGTCATTAAAATGATTTGGCAAATGAGTATTTAAAACAAAAGTTTCATGGCGTACATGAGCAGATTAATCTGCTTTTAATAATAGTTTATATTTTCTTTCGCGCACTTTTTTTTGTGGATGTCACAGAGCTCGTATCATGACAATATTGTTGTCACACGTAATAAAAAATTATATCTGTTTAATTGAAAATACTACTGTGTCCAAAAAGTGCGATCAATTTATATTTTTGGAATTCAGCGATCCTTTTGAACTTCCAACATCCTCAGCAAGGTCTCTAATTGTAAATCGATTTTTGCAAGCACCAAATCTTTAATTTTTTTTGGACGTGAGCTTCATTGGTTGAGGTTGATGGTCGACCAAAGGTCTCTTCGTTTTCAACGCGTTCTCTGCCGTCTTTGAACTGTTTATACCACTTGTAAACCTTTCTTTCCGATAAAGTTTGCTCACCGAAGGACGATATAGTTATAACATTCTATACCTTTCCGCACACGAATATTCGTTTCGCAAACAAAATTTAATGCAAGTTCTTTGCTCAATTAATTTAGACATTACAGTCAGGATCAGTTTTAGCGTCTCACAAAGCCGAGCGTAACTCAAACAGTAATGAATATTTTGAAGTGAAATTTCACACATATGTCAAGGACAGTGACAAAACCTAAAACAGAAAAAAATTCTATATGCCCGGAAAATTGAAATTGAAAATTGTTTTACTTTTTGGGCACAGTAGTATATTGTAAAACACTTTATATTTGTATACGTCATTAATTATTCATCATCTCGTAAATATTTACAATAAAAAATGCTTGGAGAAAAAAGTTGTTTTAAAATTTTTTTCCCCATGTAATCCTAGCTTATGTTAGGATCACACTTTGTAACCACCAGAATTATTTTTCTGGGGTTCTTTTGTGCGTGACTGTTTTGACGAGGTCGGATCTACCGAACATTTTCGGCTATTTTCGTGCGTTTAATGTGTTTTTCGTGTTCCTCGCTAGCTGGCAGCTGTGAGCTGGCTTAAGGAAGGGGGAAGCTTCAAACGAGCTTATAATGTTGACTGAAAATATGTCACTTTTTATTATTATTTCTGGGAAATTTGTCAGCTCTTTCTCACAAGGGTCATGTGAAAAATCTGGTTATTTAGCTCTCCGGGGACGATGCGTCGTTTGTTGTATCTTGTCATTTTTATTCTTCGTCAAGTTAAGCCGAGAACTCGTAAAGAGAAAATCAATATTAGAAGAGCTCAGGATTTGAAGGGAAAAGATGAAGGATTTTCTTCTGAGTGAAGAAGCGATTTAAAAATGGATTGAAGTTACAGATTGGTTATTCGTATATAAAAGTATTTGCAAATTTCATTAATTTGGGTTAAATTTGAATTAAAGTTAGCCACATTTTCTAACATAAAATGCTATGTTTACTTTTTTTTTTTCAAATGAAGAAAAAAGAGAGAGGGCATGTATTTCATGTTTGCTCAGCAGATTCATGGGCTATACTCAGAAGCATTACCCATGAATATGCTAAATTTGTTCCCCATTTTTTTAAACACAGTGATCCAATGTTTTCACACTACAGTGATCCAATGTTATCACAATTTTAAACGCACTTTCTTATCTTAAACGGCATTTTTTTCTTCAAAAAGAAGGCAGATATTTCCATGTTCAGCAGATTCATGGACAACACGCAGAAATACTACCTAGGGAATCTTCTAGTTTTGGTGATATTGCTGTAAGTCTCTACAGTCTATCAACAGCCTGATGGCGTCAGCGCCTAGCGCTCTGACCTTTGGTACCATAGGCTTCAGGTTCTAGTTCTATTAAAGATTAAAAGTATTATTTACCGAATATTTCTAGAATCCTAATCACTTTTGACTGTGTATCAACCGAACTCAGTATTACAAGATAAAGCTGCATCTTGCATTCCGTTCTGCATATGCGCTTAGGAAGATGGACATTTTGTACTTGAAATAATTATATCACAACATATTCTTTCATATTCTTTTGGGTTGCAATTTTTGTGTCGTACATTTAATCTTTTATATTTAGTATTGAAGTATAGGCATTGTTGAATAAAACTAGAGAAAATTGTTTGCAAATTTAATACAATGGAAACGTTTGTAAAACTGTGTAATATAACGTATAGTATCGTTAAAGAAAGTCGCCAATCAGTCGGGTTCAATACATGGAGAACCATTTCATTAGACAACTACTTGTTCCCATACAGTCAATTTCCCATTCAGTGGCACCAGACGGAAAATAACCAAAATAGCAAACTTTGTGAAAAATGAACTACTAATCCTTTCATAAAACCATTATCCCTGAAATATTAGCTGAATTGTATGACCTCCTTCTACCACATTAAACAATCGCTTTTTATTATTTTATACCCCATAGTCTGAGCGTTGTCATAATATTTATATACCCCTGTCGCACCATATTTCATATAATCTTTATAAACATTGTTTATTCTGTCTCTATTGTATGCATTTACTTCGCTTTTTCTCGTTACATAGTATATAGTATTATTATATTGTATTATAGTGTTATTCTATCTTAAGATTCAGAATCTATCTTCATTATTTTTACAATTTTATTGATAGTTTTATTTTTTTAATTTTTTATATTTTTACTATCTATCAGCTAAAAATGGGCTTTTTAACTATTAGGGTGCTATATAATCGTAGAATATAAGGGGAGGTAGGGAATAAAATAAAGTAGTCTGACCAGATAATTCAATCCTCCTTCAATTTAACATCAGAATCTTATATAAATAAAGAGCATTCCATTTTTATTTTGTATTTGACATTATAACAATATTTCATTCATGCTTATTTTCTCATCTCACTTTTTTTTTATCTTTTATCATTTTTTTTTTTATTTTTTCACTTCATTTTATTATCTTTTATCATTTTTTTAAATATTTTCATCTGACTTCATTATAGTTTATCGTTTTTCTAATTTTTTCACCTCACTTTAATATCCTTTTGTCATTTTTTTTTTATTTTTTCACTCACTTTAGTATCTTTTACTATTTTGTTATATTTTTCACCTCACTTAATTATATTTTATCAATTTTCGTAATTTTTCAACTATTATCTTTTAACATTTTTTTTATTTTTTACCTCAATTATATTTCATCAATTTTTTTTTTAAGTGTTCACTTTTACATTATTATCTTTTGTCATTTTTATTTTTTTCTCTCCTCACTTTATCATCTTTTATCATTTGTGTTTTTTCACTTCATTTTAGTATCTTTGATGATTTTTTGTGTTTTCACCTCATTTTATTACTTTTATCATTTTTTCACTCTCACTATAGTATCTTGATCATTTTTCTTAATTTTTTCACCTCATTTTTATAATCATTTTTTTTCTTAACCTCACTAAATCACCTTTATCATTTTTTTTTTTTTTTTTCACCTCATTTTATTACCTTTTATCATTTTTTTTATTTTGTCACATCTCTTTATCATCTTTCATCATTTTTTTCACCACACTTCATTATCTTTTACTATTTTGTTTAATTTTTCACCCTCACTTAGTTAATTTTATCAATTTTTTTAAAAATTTTCAGCTCACTTTATTATCATTTATCATTTTTTTACCTCATTTCATTATCTATCAATTTTTTTATTTTTTCACCTCACTTTATTGTCTTTCATGAATTTTTGTATTATTTCCAATCACTTTATTATCATTTATCTTTCCCATGTTTACTGAAAGTTGTATGATAAACACTACTGACTTTGCGAAAAAAATTAGAAAATCATTTTTAATTTGAAAACAGGAAACTTCGTTATCTTCAAAAACAACTTTTTCATTTTCCGGTTAATATGCAACGCGCATATTCACAAAGAAACAATTCAATGCTTTATTGTGGATTCTCCATGAATGATAAGTTTATTACGAAAATTCACGGGGATTGCTTGAGCTAGAAATTCAATCAACTCCATTATAAACTTTCTTGCATTGTTTTAATAATTTGGAGTTTCTTTTCTATCAATTCTGTGAAGTGCGCGCTGAAATTATTCTAATGAAAGAACTGAATTAAAAACAATTGCCAGATATTCGTCGTGAAAAAATAATTAGCCTCTTATTTGATCTCGTTGATTATCAAAGTTCGTTGCATTTTAATAACGAATTTCGAAAATTACTGGCAATTTACAATTTAAATTATTTCTGCTTCCTTTGTTGGGAAAAATAGATTAAGAATTTAATTTCGTGAAAATAAGGGAGAGATTTTTAATGAAAGTTGTTGTAAATTAACATGTTAACGAGGAACAGGATCTTGAAGTCAGAAGTTCAAATTCTCGGGATGGTGGAAGAAAAGTTGCAATCTATCTAATAAAAATCAGAAATGGGTTTTGGGTTGTTTTGTTTTCTGAGAAATGTTTTTGAAAATTGGAACCTAATTTCAAAATATATTTTTGCTTTTATTTATTTTATAAAATTTAATTTTAATATTTCAGTAAATTTCGTTTTTTATTTTTATCCTCACTTTATTATTTTTTATCATTTTTTGAAATCACTTTATTACCTTTCATCAATTTTTTTCACCTGACTTTATTATCTTTTATCATTTTTTATTCGCCTATTTTTATTTTTTTTAACATTTCTTTTTATTTTTTTCACTTCCCTTTATTATTATTTTTTTTTTCACCTTTTACATTATTATGTTTTATCGATTTTTTTTAGATTTTTTTTTCACCTCACTTTATCATTTTTCACCTCACGATGTTATTATTTTTCCTATAATTTTTTTTTTCTGGTCATTTTATTAACTTTTATCATTTTTCTAATTTGTTCACCTCACTTTATTATCTTTTTATCATTTTTTTTTTTTCCACTCATTTTATCATTTTTATTTTTTTTCACCTAACTGTATTGTTTTTGATCATTTTTTTATTTTTTCATCTCGTTTTATCTTTTATTGTTTTTTTTTTTTTTTTATATTTTTTCACCTCACTTTGTTATCTTTTGTCATTTTTCTAATTTTTTTTACTTCACTATTTTTACTATCTTTTACCTTTTTTTTTTTTTCACCTCACTTTATTATCTTTCATCATTTTTTTCACTTTATTCCCTTTATTATCTTTTATCATTTTTTCACTTCACTTTATCTTTTATCATTTTTTTTTATTTTCTCCCAATTCACTTTATTGTCATTTCAGTACTTACTGATAGTTGTATCATAAACACTACTGACTTGCGAAAAAGAAGAAAATCATTTTAATTTGAAAACAGGAAAAACTTAGTTATCCTCAAAAACAACTTTTAATTTTCCGGTTAATGTGGAACGCGCATATTCACAAAGAAACTAATCAATGCTTTAATGTGGATTCTCCACGAATGTGTTAAGTTTATTACCAAAATTCGCAAACGCCGGGGATTGTTTGGAGCTAGAAATTCAATAAACTCAATTATAAACTTTCTTACTTTGTTTTAATAAGAATATATTTTGAGTTTCTCTTCTATCAATTCTGTGAAGTGCGTACTGAAATTATTCTAATGAAAGAACTGAATTAAAACAATTGCCCGATATTCGTCGGAAAATAATTAGCCTCGTATTTGATCTCGTTGATTATCAAAGTTCGTTGCATTTTAATAACGTATTTCGAAAATTACTGGCAATTTACAATTTAAATTATTTCTGGTTCCTTTGTTGGGAAAAAAATAGATTAAGAATTTACCTTTCGTGAAAATCAGTGAGAGATTTTTAATGAAAGTTGAGGTAAATTAACATGTTAACGAGAAACTGGATGTTGAAGTCAGAAGTTGAAATTCTTGGTACAGTGGAAGAAAAGTTGCAATCTATCTAATAAATATCAGAAATGGGTTTAGGTTGTTTTGTTTTCAGAGAACATGTTTGGGTTTAAAAATGGGAACATAATTGCAATCTATATTTTGTTTTTATTTATATTTTATAAAATTTTACGTTGAAAATTTCTTTAAATATCGTTTTTTTATTTTCTCCCCTCACTTTATTACTTTTTATCATTTTTTTTTTTTCACCTAACTATATCTTCGATCATTTTTTTTTTCGCCTCATGTTATCTTTTTATCTTTTTTTTTTATCTATTCCACCTGACTTTGATAACTTTCATCAACTTTTTTCATTTTTTTCACCTCACGTTGTTATCTTTATATATATGTATATATATATATATATATATATATGTATATATTATATATATGCATATTATATATACATATTATATATATGTATTTATCATTTTTTATTTCTATACATATACATATATTTTAACATATTTATATTCTTTATATTTATTACATATAAGAATATTTTTTTATATTTTATTATCATTTATCATTTATATTATTTATATATATATACATATATATACATATGATCATTTTTTCCTAGAATATATAATTATAATTTATATTTATTTTTTCATAATTATATTTTTATATACATATTTTTATATACCCTATTATCTTTTATCATTTATTCATATTACTATATATCTTTTATCATTTTTTTAAATTTGTCCCCTCAATTTATTATCTTTATCATTTCAATGTTTCAATGTCAGTATATATATATATATATTTATCATACAACTATCAGTTAGTTGTATGATAAAACACTACTGACTAACGAAAAAATCATTTTAATTTGAAAATAGGAAACTTAGTTATCCTCAAAACAACTTTATATTATGTTAATGTGCAACGCGCATATTCACAAAGAAATATATATCATATGCTTTGTATGTATATATCGAATGACAGTTTATATATCACGGGGATTACTTGATAGATATCAATAAACTATGTATAAAACTTTCTTACTTTGTTATATAAGAATATATAATTTGGGAGTTTCTCTTATCGATTCTTGAAGTGCGCTCTGAAATTATTTAATAACTGAATTAAAACAATGCCAGATATCGTGAAAATTTTAGTATTTCTTTTGTTTTCAAATCCTTCATTTTTTTATTTCGAAAATTACCTCCCTTTAATATCTTTTTAACTTTTTCCTTTTTGGGAAAACACGCTTAAGAATTTATCTTTCAGGGAGAGCATTTTTTTTTTTCACCTCATTTTATTATCTTTATAATTTTGTATTATCGGGATCACTTCACATTATTATCTTTTTATCATTTTTTTATTTTTCACCTCATTTTATTATCTAATTTTATCATTTTCTTTTATTTTTTTGCACCTCACTTTATTAACATTGATCCTTTTTTCCCCAGAATATATTAACCTTGATAATTTTATTTTATTTTTTTCACCTTTATTTGGTTTTTTTTTTATCATTTTTTAATCTTATTTTATTATCTTTTATCATTTCTTCATCTTACTTTATCTTTTTATCATTTTTTAAATTTGTCACCTCAATTTATTATCTTTCATCATTTCAATGTTTACTGATAGTTGTATGATAAACACTACTGACTAACGAAAAAAGTATAAAATCATTTTAATTTGAAAATAGGAAACTTCGTTATCCTCAAAAACAACTTTTTCATTTTCCGGTTAATGTGCAACGCGCATATTCACAAAGAAACAATTCAATGCTTTAATGCGGATTGTGCCACGAAATGTGTAAAGTTTATTACGAAAATTAGCAAGCTGAGGAACTAGCTGAGCTGCTTGAGATAAAAATTCAATAAACTCAATTATAAACTTTCTTACTTTGTTTTAATAAGAATATAATTTGGAGTTTCTCTTCTATCGATTCTGTGAAGTGCGTACTGAAATTATTCTAATGGAAGAACTGAATTAAAACAATTGCCAGATATTCGTCGGAAAATAATTAGCCTCGTATTTGATCTCGTTGATTATCAAAGTTCGTTGCATTTTAATAACGTATTTCGAAAATTACTGGCAATTTACAATTTAAATTATTTCTGCTTCCTTTGTTGGGAAAAATCGATTAAGAATTTACCTTTCGTGAAAATCGGCGAAAGATTTTTAATGAAAGTTGAAGCAAATTACCATGTTAACGAGAAACAGAATCTTGAAGTCAGAAGTTCAAATTCATGGTGTAGTGGAAGAAATGCTGCAATTCTATCTAATAAAAATCAGAAATAGGTTTAGGTTGTTTTGTTTTCTGAGAACATGTTTGGCTTTAAAAATTAGAACTGAATTTCAATCTATATTTTTGTTTTTAGTAGTTTTAGGAAATTTTGCGTTGAATATTTCTTTAAATATCGTTTATATCGGAAAAGTTTTTAAAAATATTTATAAATCATTTTATTAAATAAATTTACAAATAATTCTCAAATGCTAAATATCAAATAATATTTGACTTCAAGTAATAAAAGATTACCATCTTATATTTTTGGAAATGTAATAGCAAATTCAAAGTTGCCCACGATATTCTAATCTTTAGGGATAGCTAGGAGGATCAGAGAAGTTAATAATTTCAAATTGATATTACATTCCTGTAATACTCAATTGTCGTCGTTTGAAAATTTAAGAAAAGTACTTTTTATACTTAAAAGCAGGGGTTCTAATCATTTATGGCCTACTTTTCTTAAACTATTTTTATTAGAACCCTGTCTTTTATGACAACCCTACCAACTAATAATATTTGATTTATATTTATTTTTTTCACGTCACTTTATTATCTTTCTTAATTTTTGTATTTTTTCACCTCACTTTATTAACTTTTATAATTTTTTTTATTTTCTTACCTCATTTTATTATCTTTTATTATTTCCTTTATTTTGTCTCCCACTTACGATCTTTTATAATTTTTTTCACCTCACTTTATAATTTTTATACTTTTTTTTTTTATTTTTCACCTCACTTTATTATCTTTTATAATTTTTTGATTTTTTACCTCACTTATCTTTTATTAATTTTTTTCACCTTACTTTATTATCTTTTATCATTTTTCACCTTACTTTATATTTTATCATTTCCTTTATTTCTCACCTCACTTTTACTATCTTTTCATCCTTTTATTATTTTTTATCTTTCATTAATTTTTGTATTATTTAACCTCACTTTATTATCCTTTATCATTTCAATGTTTACCGATAGTTGTAAGATAAGTACTACTGACATGTGAAAAGTAGAAATTCATTTTCATTCGAAAATAGAAAACTTCGTTATCCCCGAGAATAACAACTTTTCATTTTCCGGTTATTGCGCAACACGCATATTCACAAAGAAACAATTCAATACTTTAATGTGGATTCTCCACGAATATGTTAAGTTTATTACGAAAATTCGCAAGCGCCGGGGATTGCTTGGAGCTAGAAATTCAATCAACTCATTTATAAACTTTCTTGCTTTGTTTTAATAAGAATATAATTTGGAGTTTTTCTTCTATCAATTCTGTGAAGTGCGCTCTGAAATAAATTCTAATGGAAGAACTGAATTAAAACAATTGCCAGATATTCGTCGGAAAATAATTAGCCCCGTATTTGATCTCGTTGATTATCAAAGTTCGTTGCATTTTAATAACGTGTTTCGAAAATTACCGGCAATTTACAATTTAAATTACTTCTGCTTAATCCTTTCTTGGGAAAAATCGATTAAGAATTTACCTTTCGGGAAAATCAGTGAGAGATTTTAATGAAAGCTGTTGTAAATTACCATTTTAGCGAGAAACAGGATCTGGAAGAAAAGTGGAAAGGATAGTGGAAGAAAAGTTGCAATCTATCTAATAAAAATCAGAAATGGGTTTAGGTTGTTTTGTTTCTGAGAATAGGTTTGCCTTTAAAAAATGGGATATAATTTCAATCTATATTTTTGTTTTTATTTATTTTATAAAATTTTGTGTCTATTATTTATTTACATATCGTTTATATTGAAAAAAGGTTTTAAAAAAATATTTATGAATCAAGCTATTAAATAAAATTACAAATAATCCTCAAATGCTAAACAGCAAATAATATTTGAACAACAAATAATAAAAACTATTTTATATGTTTTGAAAATGTAATAGCAAATTCAGAGTTAATGAGGATATTTCTAATCAGTAGGGAAAGATAGAGGACTATAATTTTAAATTGATATTACATGTCTGCCTAATACACTCTTGTCGTCATTTCAAAATTTAAAAGTACTTTTTACACTTAAAAACAGGGGTTCTAATCATTTATGACCTACTTTTTTAATACTTTTTTAAAAGTGTTTTAAAAAGTGTTTTTAAAAGTGTTTTATGACAACCCTACCTTCTAATAATATTTGATTTTACGTTTATTTTTTTCATTTTATTATCTTTTGTCACCTCATTTTATTATTTATTATTTTTTCACCTTATTTTTACACCTTTATTATCTTTTATCATTTTTTTCTTCACCTCATTTTATTATTATTTATGATTTTTTATTTTTTCACCCTCATTTTATTATCATTTATTATTATTTTTTTTTTTTCACCTGACTTTATTATCTTTTATCATTTCTTCATCTTGCATTATTCTCATCTATAATTTTTTTTTTTTCATTTTTTTCACCCCACTTTGTCTTTTATCATTTTTTTTATTTTTTCACCGCACTTTATTATCACCATTTTTTTTATTTTCAAAACACATCACTTTATTGCCTTTTCTTATTTTTTTTTTTTTATTTTAAAACACTTTATTATTATATTTTATTATTCTTTTTATTTTTTCACCTCACTTTAATTTTTATTATTATTATTTTAATTTTTTCTCTTCATTTTATTATATTTTATCATTTTTTCTAATTTGTTCACCACACTTTATTATCTTTTATTATTTTTTCCCTGTCACTTTTATATTTTTCATCATTATTTTTATCTCACTAAATTGTCTTTGATCATTTTTTTTCACCTCATTTATCTTTTATCATTTTTTTTTTCAACTCTCTTTGTTATCTTTTATCTTTTTTTTTCACCTCACTTTATTATCTTTTATCCTTTTTTGCTCATCTCACTTTATCTTCTAATTTTTTTCCATCTCGCTTTATTATGTTTCATCGAATTTTTATTTTTCACCTAACTTTATTATCTTTTATCAGTTGAATGTTTACTGGTAGTTGTATGATAAACAATATTGATTTGCGAAATAAATCGAAAAACTATTTTAATTTGATAACAACAAGAAACTTCGTTATCCTCAAAAACAACTTTTCATTTTCTCCGGTGAATGTGCAACGCGCATATTCACAAAGAAACAATTCAACACTTTAATGTGGATTCTCCACGAATATGTTAAAGTTTTATTACGAAAATTCGCAAGCGCCGGGGATTGCTTTTGGAGCTAGAAATTCAATGAACTCAATTATAAACTTTCTTGCTTTGTTTTAATAAGAATACAATTGTGAGTTTCTCTTCTATCAATCCTTGCAGTGCGCTCTGAAATAAATTCTAATGGAAGGACTGAATTAAAAACAATTTGTTAGATATTCGCTCGGAAAATAATTATCTCGTATTTGATCTCGTTGATTATCAAAGTTGGTTGCATTTTAATAACGCGTTTCGAAAAATTACCGGCAATTTACAATTTAAATTACTTCTGCTTCCTTTCTGAAAAATCGATTAAGCACTTACCTTTTTCGGGAAAATCAGTGAGAGATTTTAATGAAAGCTGTTGTAAATTACCATTTTAGCGAGAAACAGATCTGGAAGAAAAGTGGAAAGGATAGTGGAAGAAAAGTTGCAATCTATCTAATAAAAATCAGAAATGGGTTTAGTTGTTTTGTTTTCTTGAGAATAGGTTTGCCTTTGAAATGGTGCAGATATAATTTCAAATCTATATTTTTGTTATTTATTTTATAAAATTTTACGTCGAAAATTTCTTTAAATATCGTTGTATTGATCTTTAAATATTTCCCCTGAATCATTTTATTATATAAATATTACATAATCCTTATCTACTTTCACATACTCGAACTATATTAACTTCGATCATGAAACTGCGAAAATTCACGAGGATTGTTTGGAGCTAGAAATTCAACCAAACTCAATTATAAACTTTTCTTACTTTGTTTTAATAAAATAGCAATTTGGGTTTCTCTTCTATCAATTCTGTGAGTACGCGCTGAAATTATTCTAATGAAAGAACTGAATTAAAAACAATTTGCCTGATATTTCGTCGTCGTGAAAATAATTAGCCTCGTATTTGATCGTTGATTATCAAAGTTCGTTTGCATTTTAATAACGTATTTCAGTACCGGCATTTTACAATTTAAGGTTATTTCTGCTTCCTTTGTTGGGAAAAATAGATTAAGAATTTACCTCTCGCAAAAATCAGTGGAGATTTTTTAATGAAAGTTGAGGAAGTAAATTAACATGTTAACAAGAACTATGGATCTTGAAGTCAGAGTTTGAGAAATTCTTGAGGTGTTAGGAAGAAAAGTTGCAGATTTATCTAATAAATATCAAAATAGGTTTAGGTTGTTTTGTTTTCCAGAGAACATATGTTTGGGTTTAAAAATGGGAACATAATTTCAATCTATATTTTTGTTTTTATTTTATAAATTTACGTTGAAAAGAATTTACAAATGTTTCTTAAACCTCTATGGTTATTTTCTCCCTCCAAGCTGTAGTCAACTTTTTATCTTCGATCATTTCTTTTTTCGCCTCATTTTATCTTTTATCTTTTTCTTTTTTTTCCATTTTCCACTGGCTGATAACTTTTTCATCAACTTTTTCATTTTTCACCTCACGTTGTTATCTTTATATATATATATATATTATTTTACATGCCTTTTTTATTATCTTTTATTATTTCTTTTATTTTCCGTCTTTATCGTTTTTTTTTATTTCTACTCCTCCCTTTAATATATTTAAACTGTTTTTATTCTTTCCACGCTTTCACATTATCTTTCAAATTTTTTTCACCTCATTTATTATCTTTTTCTTATTTTCTTTTTATACTTTATAAGCACTTGTGTCATTTTCCCTAGAATATATTAACATTTATTTATTTTTCACTTTTATTTTATTTTTATCTTTTTTTTTAATCTTACCTATTATCTTTTATCATTTCTTCATCTTACTTTATCTTTTATCTTTTTTTTTTAAATTTGGCTTCCCTCAATTTATTATGCTTTCATCATTTTCAATGTTTCAATATGTCAGTAGTGTTTCAATGTCAGTAGTGTTTATCATACAACTATCAGTTAGTTGTATGATAAACACACGACAACACATGTCATTTTTAATTTGAAAAATAGGAAACTTAGTTATCCTCAAAAACAACTTTTTCATTTTCAGTTTAATGTGCAACGCATATTCACAAAAAGAATCAATTCAATGCTTTGTTGTGGATTCTCCTCGAATGTGATAAGTTTATTACGAAAATTCACGGGGAATTACTTAGACTAGAAATTCAATAAACTCAATTATAAACTTTCTTACTTTGTTTTAATAAGAATATAATTTGGAGTTTCTCTTCTATCGATTCTGTGAGAAGTGCGCTCTGAAATTATTCTAATGGAAGAACTGAATTAAAACAATTTGCCACTGAATCATGCTTCATCTCTTGTGATAGAAATCAATTAGCCTCATGTTTGATCTCGTTGGATTATCAGTTTCGTTACGTTATTTAATAACGTATTTCGAAATTACCGGCAATTTTACAATTTAAATTACTTCTGCTTCCTTTGTTGGGAGACAATAGATTAAGAATTTACCTTTCGTGAAAATCGGTGAGAGATTTTTAATGAAAGTTGAAGTAAATTTACAACATGTTAACGAGAAACAGGATCTTGAAGTCAGAAGTTCAAATTCTGGTGTAGTGGAAGAAAAGCTGCAATTCTATCTAATAAAAATCAGAAATGGGTTTAGGTTGTTTTGTTTTCTATGAGAACATGTTTG
>BPLR01004676.1:0-18189 GCA_021605095.1 Caerostris extrusa
AAATCAACTAACGCGTGTCATAATGTCGCGTGTTTACGTACACGTGTTCCTTGAACACGTTCATTTAACCACGTAAATAAAGGCACGTGTTTCAAAAATAAATGGAGAAAGTCTTAATTTGCTACTTACAGTGGCGCTTACTCTATTATAAAATTGAGGAACAAAACGGTAGAATCTATTTCATTTTTCAATCTTTGAAATTCTTAATTTTTTTTCATTTTGAAAATTTGTTGAAAATTAAAATTATATATAATTATAGTTATTTTGTTCTAAAAATACTTTTAGACAAAAAGGTGCATGTCATTAATATTTTCTACAGTAATTAAAAATTCCTTAAAATATTCCAGAAGAGGTAGATTTGCTTTATGTTTTATTTCATGTCATATAAATTGTCTTTCCTCTATTGTATTCATTTTAAATCGTATGAACATGAAATAAATTTCATATTTCAATAATTCTTAAACTGTGGTGTGTGAAATATTTCCTACAAATTAAAATTTAAAAGCATGTAAATAAAAGTCCAGCTAGAAATAACAAAGAAATATAAAAATAATTATTTCGAATTTCTAAATTACACTTTAGTTGATAGGAATTCCATTTTTTCCGGTTTTCATACAACATATTTATGCAAGAGATGACTTTTTTTTTTTCTTTATTTTATTTAAAATGTTTTTTTTTTTAATTTTGTTATTATTTTGCTGCTATAAAAAATTCACAGTAATTTAGCGACTATGAACTATTATGTAATATAAGTTAAACCTAATCTCGTATTAACATAACAACAATACGGGTTAAGCCTGATGTTTGTACATTTCAACCAAATATGCAGTAGTTTTTTCATGTGAAATATTTATCGCATATATTTTTATTTAATTATCCTTTTTCATCAATTCATAATTGTCTGAAAAATGTTTATTTATATACATGTTGATATTTCCTTAAAATATCTGAATTAAAAAAATCGAGATAAATTTCTTTAAATGATGAATAGAATACAAAGCACATCTTCAACATTTGAAGCTATTGATTTTTATAGGAATCGTATATTTAAATTGCTTAAAAAGTCATATGAAGTCTAATAGAAATTGTATTGTTACTATATTAAATCATGTTTATTAGAGAATTACAAAAATAACGTGAGCCTTGTTGTGGTGGAAAACAACAATTAACTATTTTCATCATCATCATCATCATCATCCTCATTGGCGCGACAGCATGAGGAGGCAAGACCTTCTGCCTGCTGACAGATTTCGAAACATGACATGATATGGCTTCTTTTTACGGGGTAAGGCCTTTGGGTAGTGTTGTCAGCCCTACGCCCAACGCTCTACAATCATATTAGACAGGGACCTACAGTTTAAACTAGGTAACGTGACCTACAGTCCGAACCACTACAAACAACCATGGCAACGTCGGGACTCGAACACTAATCTTGTGGCCCCGAGCTCTAGTCACTCTGCCATAAGGCCTCAGAATAACGCAAATGATATAAATAGCAGATGAAATACGTAAATTGATATAATTATTCATGTATAAGTAGGTAGTAGGTCATGTATAAGTAGTAGATCGGTAGTTGTCAACCTGAACCCTACCTTCCATAGTGGACGTTGCTGTCTTCATGGTGGGCGGTTGGGGTTTTGCCCCATACTAAAACCCTTTTTTTTTTTTTTTTAAATTGACTTTCTATAAATGTTGAGGCGGAAATTTTTTAAAAATATTGTTTAAAATTTTTTATTAGCTTTTCATATTCTTTAGTATTTATATTTTATAAAGAGTCACAAATCAATATAAATTGTGGAAATTAAACTTCAGTGCCATTAACCATTTATGACCAAAAAAAAAAACTGGCTTAATATTTTCGAAAAGGAGAATTTCGTCTGTGATTTACAAAAATTGAATCAAATATCCTAGTTTCGCAGGGATCTCATAAATAATTTAATTAATTATAAGTAATCTCATCAGATTTCATGCTTCTACGTAAGCAAAGTACAAACAAAAGATAAATTTAACTACAGAAAGCTGTTTCATAAAGACTTATTTTGCCAATCATGGCTAAAGTCTGGCTAATTACTTATTCATCATCATCATCACTGGCGTAACAGACCAATAGTGGGCCAAGGGCGCCTACCAACTGGCAGAAATCGAGAGAGGAGATGTTTATCTTTTACTGGGTGGGGGTGTCAGCCCTAAGCCCTACATTCCTGTTAGAGAAGACCTACGGTTTAAAGTGGATTCCAAAAAACTACAAACATCCGTGGCACCGCCGGGACTCGAACCCTGTGGTACCCAGCATCACAGCGCTAGTCTCACAGCCATCAGGCTCAGAATTTAATATTAGCTGTTTTAATTCTAAATCTATGTAATTTTTTGTAAAATATTTGATGTTGGAGAAGTACACAATAATTATCTCTTCGCATTTAGATCACGAACTCGTTAAGCTAATTAATGATAAACTAATCGTTAATCATATTAGACCGGGGCCTACGCTTAAAGGTGGATTCCAAAACATTACAAACATCTATGGCACCGCCGGGACTCGAACCCTGTAAAACCAGAGCGCTAGACACTCGGCCATTAGACCCATGTACTTATTATTCAATTTCTACTGCAGTTAATTCATTAATTAAATTTAATTAATTAATTTTAATATTTTTAGATTTAAGTTGCATGCATCTAATAACAGATTACAGCAAATGTAAAAGTAAAATTTCAACTTCATTTAATATAACAGATTACGGCAAATGTAAAGAACTTTTCTGTAATATAGTGAAAAAAATGTAGGAATTGACTATAAATTTTTTTTTTATATTACTTGTTATATGTTTTAACTTACCGTAACTCTAATTTGTAAGTTATAAAGTAAAAGTTACTTCCTTACTTTATAAAACCCATTACTGTGGAACTGGTGGGCAGTTACAAAATTTTACAATTAACAAACTTACTAAAGTGGGCTGTAGGTATAAAAATAGTCACTAACCCTGACTTAAATGATGACATGACAGCCTTTACGTTCATAATTTATTTTCATAGTTCTTACATGCATTTTAAAGGACTGATGTCCTAGTGACTAGCGCTCGGTGCCACAGGATTCGGGTTCGAGTCCCGGCGGTGCCGTGGGTGTTTGTTGCTGTTCGAATCAATTTTAAACCGTAGGTCACTGTCTAATATGACTACAGAGCGTTGGACCTAGGGCTGACTATCCTACCGCGTAAAAAGAAAGCTTCTCCTGTCGCGAAATCTGCCTGTTGTCAGACGGTTTTTGAGGGGTGGTTACACCACTGATGATGATGGCTTATATTTTACATATTGGTTTATGGGACGTTTTTATAAAATTCTAGATAGTACTGCACCATAAACAACACTTGGTTCGCATTAGGGTAGTAAGCAATCGCCGCCTATCGCTGGTGGCGTTGACTGTGGAAGATACATTCGACCTGTCCCAAAGACGGAAATCTCTCCATAAATCAAAAAAATATATTAAGTCCAGATGTGACATGCATAAAAATTTAAAAAATAAACGAAGATGCGGGGTATAGTTCAATGTTATAAAAGTTCTGTTTTTTATGAGGTTTTGCTAGCAATTGGATTTGTTAGTTATGTCAACATTTTGTCATAGGATGAAGTTCTTTTTAAATGAATCGTGGAAGTAGTGTGGCGCCATCTATTTCTGTCATAGGAACACTAAAGATAATTAATTTGCTTGTGAACATATACTACTAAATGTTTCTACAATAATTGTTTTCAATTAAATGTATTAAATTTAAATTAATTCAAAATTTTATTAATATTTTACATTTGTAAATTATTCGCCACCAAGCAAAATTTTTTAGTTAAATTGTTTGCTTTTAAAAAGGTAAAAGAAATATTAATAATTGCTGTAATGTGTCCAATTCAATAATAGATGCGCTTATAAATGCATATTAAATAAACAATTATTTTATTATATGCACATATAATAAAATAATTTTTAACATTAGATTCTAATTCTAATTTTCTTGTTATAAATACATCAATAAATTAGTTTCTTTCTGTTTTTCGAATATCATGCAAAATGATTGAATTTAATTATATTGCGGTATAAATCGCGTGATTTTATTTCATATTAATCATACGATTGCTAAATAATATGAAATTAATTAGTAAATGCTTTGAAATCTGAAGAAGAATCGTTAATGCAAAAATATACTGCTACGAAACCACTGAGAGACAGAGAGAAAAAAAAAGCTATTATGAATATGTAAATTGCCCCTGTTACCAAAGTACTGAAAGCTACTAAAAAAAATGGAATTAGCCCTGCTATGAAGCTGCTGCAAAAATCGTTTATGGTTTTCCATCCGTGGTAATTGATTAAATTAATTAACTAAAAAGTTTACAATTTTTATTTTAATTATATTTAAAAAATGACGATTACTTAAATGATCCTTTTTTTTTTTTTTCGTTTTTAAATTTTGTTTTAAATTTCATCTAATGTATTTTAAAATGAATTTTGGTCAAGCCATGTCGGCTAATATGCTAATATATTTAATTAATCATATTTTACTATTATTGATATGATCAAAACAATTTAAACATGTTTGTTCTAATGTTTATTTTATATGCGAGTTTATCCTTATATAATTCAGGGATTCTTTATGGACAGTTATACATTTTAATCCATTTATATTAAAGCTGAAGTAAAATATAATTAAAAAAGATAATGACGTCTTTCAAATAATTACAAAACTTAGATAGTTTCCAAGAAAGTTATTCTCTCTGAGATGTCCACTGTAATGAAATTGGTCATCTAAACATATGTAATACTAATAAATAATTAATGATTACCGTTCATCTTAATGAAGTTCCTTTTTTTAAATAAAATATTTTTTTAAGTATTCGGGAATTTATTAACTATTTTTAAATCAGAAAGTTGCAAAAATAATAATGAGTTGTAAAATATTTCATCAGTTTCAATTGCATTGCTTATAAATGGAATTAATTGAAAAATTTAAGAGCAGGAAAACTTTATCTGTGGTATTTTACAATTGCAACTTGATGTTACAAATAAAAAGTAAAATAATATTAATAAATTAAAGAATATATCTATGATCCATAAAGTTCTACAAAAGCATCATAAAAATATTCTGCCATTTGTCTTTAAAAAACAATGTAATTATCACATCAGAGTTATAATTGCTATCATTTGTATAATTTTTTTATTTACCTCATTTTTAATGAGCACATTTCTAACGATTAATCGTCGGGTTTTAATAATCAGGTTTTTTTTTAAATTAATAGTTTATGTATTAAAATCCTTTTCTAAATCATTCTTTTATTCATATTTTGGTCTCCCAAATACTTTGTTAATGAGAAAAAAACTTCATTAACAAAGAATTATGGGTTTTTTACAGAATGTTTATTTTTTGACAGTTTGAAATGCAAATTATGGAAACAAAATTAATTTTACAATAAAAAAAAAAAAATTATAAACTTATAACTAATATACTTATGAAACTTATAAAAAAACTTATGTAATTTTAATTATACTGGTAATTAACTTTTCAATAACTAATTTATTTTTTTAATTTATTCCTTGTTACTTTGATAATGACAAAAGTGCAAAAGTGTGCATATTATTGGGACTATCTGCTAGTCCATAATTTCATTTATATCGACTAGTTTGTTTCCTTAATTTTACAAAGTATATATTTAGAAAAAAAACGTAGAAAAATATGTAGTATGATATATTTTTTAGATGTTTTTGATCTAGGGCGCAAAGTTTTTAAAATGTCGGACTTGCTATATTATTGCTAGTTACGCCATCTATAAATCTTATTCAGAATTAAATGCGAATGAATTATGAAAATATGCGATATAATTAATAAATGTTAAACATTACATAAAAATAAATTAAAGACAGATGTCCTGATGTGACAAGAATAAAAAATTTTTTTGCGACATATAGGCATGCACAGATCCGAATCAAAGATTTCGTTTTTTTTTTTATACCTGCATTTGATTTTATATTGTTCGTATAATACATTTGTTCATTGTAAATATATTTTAAAAAATTGATTTTTTTGTGGCATTATTTTTTTCGAATTAATTCCTTTTCAATTAATTTTGATGGGAAAAAGTTTTGAGAAACATGAGTTTCGAATTAGTTAGTCGTAGAAAAACTAAACTCGTTTCTAATATTCATGAGGAATATTATTGAATGAACGCAATTCATCGAAATAATCATTATTTTCCATTAACTAAGTTCTTATCTGCAACATTTAATTACAGTTCGACGACAAAGTATGTAAAAAATTATCAAATTCGGAGATTCAAACAAAGTAACGTAGTAGGTGAGTAAAAATTATTTTCACGATATTTTTCCCTAAACGTTTTTATTCTGTGTAATAGGGCTCGAATATTTGCATTTTGTTTAATGTTCCGTAAATTAAAAAGTAATCGATTCGTCCATTTCTGCTTTTAAAAATGCTCATCTCCCCATATGGTATTCCATTCCGTATTAAAAATACTAAAAATAAATGAAAGAACTCAAATTAAAAAAAAAAAAAAAAAAGAAACACATGCAAAATCAACGGAACAGTGGATAAAATAAATATGCTCAGGAATTCAACATTTAAATTTAAAGTTCGGTAAAAGGGGGATTCATTTTCACTTTTGACAAGATCCTTTTGAAAAAGTAAAAACAACATTCGGAAAGAGATATGCTGAACTGGTGGTAACTGATTTTGGGGTACCAATGGGGGTAAAAGTCCCTAAACATCCTCATCTTTATGCATAAAAGATTTAAATTTTAATTGGCTTTTTAATGTTCGTAAATATAAAATAGTAGATAAAGTTGTTATAAATTCAATTCATGTGGTACTAAAGTTAAAAATACTAAAAATAAATGAAAGTAAAATACAAATTAAAAGTAAAAATAAAAATAAAGGTAGAACAAAAAATAAAAATAAAAAAATATGTTAATTTAAGTTAAGTTTAAATTCGGTACAATATGCAAAACCAGTTGTCGATGCCACAAGACTTGAAAATGTAAACAAAAATGAAAGGGTTATGCAAAAACGGTGGGAACCTTATGGGATGTGATCGGAAAAGCAAAAGTTAAAACATCCTCACAAAAGAAAAGAAAAAAGATTTTAGAACCAAAGTTCTTTTGAAATTTTTTATGTTATGCAATTTTTTATTTTCATTTTTTTACTTTTGAAATTCAATCAAAATGCCATACAGCGTGAAAAGCATGTATCTCAAAGCCGTAGCCACTTTCAAGTCATATTCTCAAAAATGCCATATATGCAAAAACATATTCTCATGCGGTGTTCACTTTCATGAAATGCAATCAAAATGTATTAAATCCAGAATATTCAGTTTCTGTAGAAAATCAATCCATTATTTTTTTTTAACCTTAATATACAAATTAATACTTCGGAAACTTAGTCTTTTGTGACCATTTAATAAAACGTACTTTTCAATTTTTTATCATTTCCCCTAAATAAAAATTTATCTTTGATAAGTTTTAAAACTATCCTACTTTTGAAATGCACATAAACGCATTGTCAATGATAATCAGCACTAATTTTTTTATTTTCAGTCGTCTGCATTCTTTCTAATGCACTCAAATAACTTTGTTGAGCTAATACTAAAAAGATTATGGTGTTATTTTATGTCTCATTTTCATTCAGTTATTATTATTATTTATTTCCTGCAAGTGTTGATCATTTCAGTAATATTAAAATAATTTACCTAATTTTTTTTTTTCTTTTCAGATTAGAAGACACCATGGCAAACAGACGGTCCCCCTAATTCGCTGTTCGAATTATGTATTAAAGAAACTTCTAATCATTTAGCAGACGGAAGATGGAATAGAGAAGACACTAATCCTTTCTCTCAAATCAGCTGCATCATAGTGAACGAGTTATTTAAATTTCTTATTAAGAAGAACCTCGAAAATCCTAATCCATTAAAATTGTTACTAAAGAGTGGACAACTGCAAAATTTCGTCCTTGATGGAATTAATTTCACAGAAGAACAGTGGAGGTCTGTCATGAAAATTTTATTAGAGGAGGGTGATAGTTGCAGAAACATCACTCGTATAATGCTGCCCAAAAGCTTCAAGAACGACGAGAACGCCTCCTTAGAGAGGTTGATCGAGAAATGCCCTTATTGAAAATACTCGAGGTATCGACATTTTTCAATCTGTCAGCCTTGAAGAACTGTGTGAGATTAAGTGTTGTCAGAAATGATTTAAGGGGCAAAGATGAATGCAGATACTTTCGAACGAATCTGTGGATACATTAAAACTTGCAAAATCTAAAAGAATTCGCTATTTTTGAATGTCGAATCGCTTCAACTTACTATAAACATATAGCAGAAATGTTGCTAACTCTTCCTCAATTGGTATCGTTGGGACTTACAGATTCCTCATGGGCTGCCCACCACATTAACACACAGTGTAGATTTCAGACTGTCCCACGATTTTGTCTGAAGGAATGTTTCTGGGGATTCAACAGAAACGCCAACATGTTTGACCGCGTAAAGCAAGTCGCTTACACCCGGCAATATTCCGAATTCGTGAAAAGCTCTGTAGCTTTATTTCCCTCGTAGAGAAATTGATCATCATAGTGCATCACATAAATTGCCTGGAGCATTTAAAAAACTGAGACATCTGCGTGTGCTGAATATTAACTTCAACTTGTGCCGGGGATCACCCACACGTACCGCATTTATTTCACTGCTGAGAAATTGGGTATTTTGGCTGCAACGCCTTACGATTGTGAGTTGGAGCACCATGCCTGTCGACGTTGTCATGAAATATTGTCCGAATTTGGTACGTTTGGATTTATGTTGCGTCGCAATCGTTCAGGGCGGGATCGAAACTGATTCCAAAAATTTTAGACAGCTGAAAAGGCTAATCGTTGCCGGAGTGGATAAAGAATCTTTGGAATATCTTTTGAGAAATTGCGTAAATTTGAAGGAACTGCTTCTTTACGATGCTCATTGCTTGACGACACTCTGCTGCCCAAAATCCTCAAAATGAAATCACTCTTCAAAATAGATACCTTGGGTGTGAAAGATTGCAGACTTTCCGGAGAGGGTTTTTAAAAGAACTGGTTTCAGAACTGTGTGAATCTTGAAAGTGTCGCCTTTGAAAATCTGGATTTCCTTGACGACTGTGGTGACAGAACTGCGACGGGATATTAGATCCAAGCACACCGACATGGAAAAGCCGTCTGGTAGCAGATTAATTTCAAGGACATACTTTTTTTACCTGTGCTGTTACATTTTTCATGCCTTGCTGCTCTTGTTAAAAAAGCTGGAAATAAATGTTGTTAAAATAATAAATTTGCCTTTTAATTAAATTTCTCATGAATGGCTGTTCTAATTAGCCAATAAATTACTTTTCAGAATTCTAACAGTAATCTTCCACATTATTGCAGTATAATTATTGTATTATCTATTATTCCTGTTTAAATTCATATATATGATTCTTTTTAATTTTAAAATAGCAAGAAAAAAGCAAAATTCTAAAAATCAAAACAAAAAAATATATAATTAAATATCAACTTAAGAAAATAATAAGTACGATCTTACTGCTAAAAAAATTCTGCCTTTCTTTAAATTTATTACAAACTTTTAAAAACAATTTAGAATACATGTAATGTGAATCTTTTAAATATTCTTGTTAGATTCTTTAATTATTATTAATGCACATTTTATTGATACTAAGCTTGAAAAGATTTAGTGGAATATGTATGTGTCTGTACTGACAAAAAAAAATACATTTCATGTTAAAATTAGATTCCTCGTGTTTTAATGTTTATAATATGGATAATTTGTAAGATATATTTCGTTACTTATTCTGTCCTTTAAAAAAACATTTAGGCCAAACCGATTAAAGATGACGTTGGGATTTTTTTTGTGGTGATAAATGAAGGAAATGTGGCAACCTGGTGTCAGACTGCTTACAATTCACTGCACTTACAATGGTAACCCGTTACCAAGCACTTTAGCGAAAAATTTCTTGCTTTTTACCTGCTTTTAAAATTAAGATCCATTGCATTCAAAGTAAAAGTCAATGTATGAAGCCCATTTTAAGAAAAGGATTTTCGATTATAAAACTAAACAAAATTGCATTAATAAAACTAGTATGATAGTTTTTTTCACTTAGTTACCATTGGCATGCAAATATTTTTAATGTACGTAAAGGTACTATAAAAATAAATAAATAATAATAAATTTAGTCTAGATATCTGGCAATGCAGTTTCTTTTCCTTTTTTAATATAAAATTTAATTCTTTGTCGATTCTATAAACTATATTTCAATAAATAGGTAAAATAAAATGGTTGTTCAAACGCTAAAGTGTTTATAAGCATTCATGCTCTTTTTACATACATTCATTTATTTTTCTCGACCTTAGGTTTCATCAAGAGCTATTTTTTTCAAAGGCAACTGTCATTTCTCCAATTTAAATCCTATAGTTTTTTAAGTATTTCCATAGTTTAATCTTTGTAGTTGTTAATTTATTTAGTATAGATGAATATTTATCGTTAGGAAATACTCTGTTCTTCCTAAGTTATCGATCTCCACAACTGAGAATATATAAAAAAACCATTTACAATTAAAGTTAAATTCAATATTGCGCCATCTATTGAGCGCAAGCGAATTTGTTTTGTAAATTATATATGAAATTCGCATAAAATTCATTTATACAGTATTTTTACATCAAGAAATTTTATAAAAAAGAAAAACAGAAACAAAATACAAAAATCATTTAATTTCTTATTTTAAAATCATAGATCAATTAAACATTTGAATTATTGTAACTTATTTGATAAAAAAAAGTATGATATTAATGACAGAAATACACAAAAAAAATCTGAAATAATATAATATAAATTAATGAAATGCAATAATAATATAAAAAATATAAAATAACAAAATGTAAATATAAATAATAAAAATTTAAATTAAAATTAAAAAATATATATAAAATTATCTAATACAAAAGAAGCAACTTTTATTTTATGCTTGGAACTTTTTTGTTCCCTTTCAATTTTATTTTTTTATTGTTGTTAATATTATTTTATTTATTTTTATTAATATTATTGTACTTATTTTCACAACATCATTTTGTAGGAATTGTTTAAGATTGCATCGTGTTCAACAAATTCATTTTTATGACAAATTTTAACATGTTAAGTGGTTTCTTTATGCGAATAAATAAACCATATTTAAACAATAAGAATGATAATTTTGCGTAAATCTTTTTATTATTATTTTTTGTTCAGTTGAAAAAATTGAAAAGTAATATTTGTTTAATTTTTTTCATTCACAACATTTGTTGTTAAATGTACAAATAAATCCATAAAAATATTTTTTTAATTCTTCTTTAAAAATACTAATAAATATTACAATTCAAAAGTACTTAGACTGTAAAACAATAAAAAAAAAAATTAAAGCAATGAAAATCTTCAAATATATAAATGTTTTATATAAATATTGTTTTATGAAATATTGTTTAAGAAATGCTTAATTAAAGTATTAAATCCATATGATTTTTAGTTAGCCCTAACCTTCAAAAGACACGTATAAATTTGACAGCTACTGCACTATTAGTATGTGAGTTATAGCATTTTAGTAAATCAACTTTTGTTAGTTTGAAAGATGGATAAAAAGGAATTTCGTGTGTTAATTAAAGCATTGCTTTTTGGCGACAAAAAATACTATTGAAGCCAAGACTTGGCTTGATAAACATTATTCGGACTTTGCACCAGGGAAATCAACCGTAGAGAAGTGGTTTGCGAAATTTAAACGTGGCGATATAAGCACCGAGGATGATGTACGCAGTGGACGCCCCAAAAGAAGCTGTTACCGACGAAAACATCAAAAAGTCCACATAAATATTGAATAATAAAATAGTCCACACACATTGAATAATAAAATCAAATTCTATCAAAAATTTTTTTTTTTCTTTGCTAGCCTACGAACTTTTCAACCCACCTGGTTTTTATTAGTGAAGATTGCACAGATTAGATAGGTTAATTTCAATTCTATGGCAATATTCTCTCCGTAATTCTTTTTCTCGTGAATATAATGAATGTTCATAGAATAAATATCTATTTTCACAGAAGATTAATTTGTGGATTTTCACTGAATTCAAATTTTCATTAGGTTGACATAAATTTTTTAATTGTTTTGAAAACTATAAAACAATATGTAAATGATTATCATATCTATTATATAAAAACAGTTTTGATAACAATTATCTCCATACTGGTAATTCGGTTTTTCCCGTGGAAATAATGAATCTTAATAAAATAAAGAATGTTTTTCACTGAATTTCAATTAGTGGTTTTCATGAAAGGCAAATTTTCACTGAGTTGATTGGCTGTAAATAATTGTAACAGCCTTGCATTGTGTAAAAGAATATTTTACAAATTATTTCTAAACAACATATTTTATAATAAACGAATGTTCACTATATTAATTAAATTGATTTTCAACGAAGATTATAAATTTTTGTTACTAGGTAACAACTTTTCATTGACTTCTACCTCTTTTTTTATCGGGCTCAAACTATGAAACATAAACGTGTAAGTGAATATGATTCCAATTATACAAAAACAAAACTTTTTCTGATAGGAGTTATTCCCCATACTGTCAATGTGATTCCTTTTGAAACAACATCATGATTCTTTGTTGAGCAAATATTGATTTCAGTGTGGACAGTGTGTGATCTTCAGAACCAACTAGCAACGATGCTTCTTCTACCATCGTGGCCGAAGCCGTGATTATGATGAATAAAATAAAGTTACCAAGAAAATACAGTACAAATGAAATCTCAGAAATGATCCTTCGTACACTTTTGGATCAAGGATAGCGTTTATTGAATAACACATTAAAAACGAAGTGGAAATTATGCACAGCAACACAAGAAATCAATGTCTTTATCAATTTGCTCGACGACTGATTTTATAATAGAATAATCCTCCAAAAATATTTCAAAGCAAATCTCCTTCTTTTCCTAAGTGTTGCTGCGTGTGCTTGATAATGTGGCTGATATGGATGCAAACAACGATGTAAAAAATATGCAAATATGTACATTGGCGATGAGTAGAAAATAAAATTATGTATTTCCAATAATGTGTTATTATTTTGCTGTAAAGATCGTTGTCAAATTCATATCCGAAAAGAAAAACAGATATGTTGTGAAACTCTGGTTTAATCCATAGTCTCAAAGTAATTAGAAAAACTAGAAGAAATAGAGCTTATAATGATAATTTTAATCCATAACCAATTAACACCTTTGCTGCTTTCAAATTTATTCAGGGTTTCAGAAATTTTCTTCAACGTAATAACCTTTTGGATCAGAACACAACGATGCATTACCAGTACGGTGTACATAAATAGTACGGATACTATCGTAAGAGAAATGTTGTAAAGTAGCAATGCAGAAATTGTCATTAAAACATTAATCAATAGAATTACAACATGAAAAAGTATTCTGATTACAGTTTCAACAGTGATGGGTTTCGAAACTGATATTAAAGGAAAAATTGCACTAATGAAATAAAAAGAACATTAAATTATAGGGTGGATTCCTTTTCATATTTTTAAACATTCTTCACAGAATTAGCATTTGTTTTGATTAAGCATATAAATATTCTTCATAGAATTGTTTTAAGCATCTTCACCGAATTAGCATTTGTTTTTTAAGCATATAAATATTCTTCATAGAATTAGCATTTATTTTCATTAAGCATATAAACATTCTTCAAAAATTAGCTTTTGTTTTGATTAAGCACATAAACATTAGAGAACATATCAATTAGATATTTAGAACTTGCAGAAATATATATTTCATACAGACGTTTATTTTCCCTTGTGTTACACTCGAACCCCGTCTTCATTTTTGTTGGAGAATTTGAAGAGAATCGATTAATATTCGATGGTTCTATGACAACCAGCTATTAGAAATATTATTATTCGAAAGTTACTAACAATAACTTTTAAGGATAATGTTTTGAGATTTTGACATGCTCTAATAGTTAGTACTATATTCATTTTTGAAATAAATATCAAGAAAAATGTTGTCCATAATAAAGAAATCTCAGCATTTGGCATTGTATTGTGAATTAAAGCTTTCAAATCTCTTCAACAATCATTTTCATTTCAAAAATTGTGTTTATTATTAAATATCATTTTCATTTCTGGTATTCATCAATGATTTCTTTTGTATTGTAGTTATCAAAGATAATTCATTTTAAATTATGTTTCGTCTTTCCATAAAGCAAGTGCAGAAATAATAATTTTATTATAATTTCTGATGTTCAGTTTAAATGTTATACTTAAGTGAATTAGAAAAAGAACAAATAATTCTTTTAATAAACAATATATTGCAAGAATTAAACATAAAATCTGCATTACTGAAGTTTTAAGGAAACAAAAGCTGTAATTTTTCTGTCTGCATCGTTCATATTTTAAAATAAATGAATAAAATCAAACCAAATGATAGCTTTAATATTGTTTTCACAATATTAAAGCTATCATAACTAATAATTTTCAAGAGTTTTAACTAAAACAAAAAAATCTCCTTCCTTTATATCTACTTTATCCTGAGACCATTTAGGTCAAATTGATAGTTTATATAAATATTGCAATGACTATTTTTCCAAAAATGTTGAGTCATTTTTGAAGTTCTTTGTTCAATTAATTCAGACATTTCAAAAATCACCGGAATAAGTTTTAGCGTCTCACAAAGCCAAGCGTAGCCAAACTAATGAATATTTTGCCTTAAAATTTCACACAGATGTCAAGGACAGTGCCAGCAACCTAAAAAAGAAAAAAAAAAAATTGAAATTTCATAAGCCCGGGAATTTTAAATTGAAAACTGGTCTTACTTTTGGACACAATAGCAAAATATTCATCCTCATATTTTATCATTATGATTTATATAGTATATTGCAAAGTGCGAGAAACTTTGCAAGGAATATATAAAAGTTCTTAAGAAATACAACCTACATCGTATAGATTGTATTTTCTTAGTTTCTGAGAAAAGTGCAAAGAAAAACATTTTATTTTGTATACGAAAAATGATACTTATTAGAAACAGAAACAGCGTAAGTTTCACATGATATGGCATTTATATAGTGGACCAGTCAAAGTCTTCGCTTTAATATACAAGCCTCTATATGTGTGCCACACAGCAATTGAACGTTTGTACACGACAGAACAGAACAGAGTCAACAAAGGGAAGAGAGAATTCAAATTATTAAATAAGACATTTTTGCATTATTTGGTATCTGATGTACCTATGGCCTTACATGTTCTATAGGAATGCCAGATGGTACCTTGGGCAATAGGATTCTGATCCTGCAATCGTGGAAACAGAAAGAAATCTCAAGAAATTATTGACTTCAGTGACAGTATAATGGGTAAGAATGATAATCCGTAACAAAGTAAATAGTGCAAAAGTTACCAATATTTTCAACAAGCGAGACCAAAGACGACTGTTGAATTGTAGTTCTTTTTCTGTTAATAAAACTCTTAATAATATGAAAGTGTCAAACACGTTATCCGAATATATGTCACGGAAAATATCGAATCATCGATTCAAACCATAAAACATAAACGTGTAAGTCAATATGATTCCAATTATACCAAAAACCAAACTTTTTCTGATGGGAGCGATTCTCCACACTGTTAATGTGATTCCTTTTTGAAGAACATCAAGATTATTTGTTGAACAAAAAATAGATTTACCTCTGCTTTCCGGATAGGGTGTGGGCGAGAACCGACTTCCAAGGATGTTTCTTCTACCATCGAGGCCGAAGCCGTGATTATAATGAATAAAATAAAGTTACCGATAAACCCACAATACAATTGAAATCTTAGAAATGATCCTCCTTCATGCATGCCTGGATTGAGTATAACGTATATTGAAAAACACATCAAAAGCGAAGTGGAAATGATGGATATGAACACAAGTAAACCGATGTCTTTGTCAATTTGCTCGACGACTGATTTTATGTTGGAATAATCATCCAGAAATTTTCTAATCAATTTTCCCTTTTATTTCTATGTGTTGCTGTGATCTGCTTTATAATGTGGCTGATATGGTTGCAGACCATGGTGTAAAAAAAACCAAATGCTGTCGATGGCAGTGAGTAAAATATTAAATTATGTAATTCGAATAACGCGTAACCTATGTTATTATAAATGTCGCTCTGAATTTCATATCCGAAAAGAAACAATGAAATGTTTTGAAACTCTTGTTTGATCAACAGTTTGTAAGTAATTAGGAAAACTGACAAAAGTGTAGTGCTTACAATGAGAATTTTAATCCATAACCAATTAACTCCTTTGGAAGTTTTAAATTTACTGAGGGTTTCAGAAATTTTCTCAGCGCAGTAATTTTTGGATTAGAACACAACGCTGCATAACTAGTTACGATGTACATAAATGACATACACAATATCTTAAGAGATCTATTGGACAACAGCAATACAGAAATTGTGGTCAAAACGTAAATCAATAGAATTACAACATAGAAAAGTATAATTGTTACAGTTTCAATAGTGATGGGTTTTCGAAACTGATGTTAAAGGAAAAACTGCACCACAATGAAATAAAAAAGAAGATTAAATTATAGGGTGGATGTTTTTCATATTTTTCAGCACCTTTCATAAAATTAGCACTTATTTTGATTAAGCACATAAACAATAGAGACCATATGAATTAGATATTTAGAACTTGCAGAAATATATATTTCATATAGAAGTTTATTTTCACTGTATTACACTCAACCCACGTCTTAATTTTTATTAGAGAATTTAAAGAAAATCGATTAATATTCGATGGTTCTATGGCAACCAGCTTTTAAAAACATTGTTATTCGAAAATTACTTTTAAACAATATTATAATGGATTTGGCCGAAATTTAATTATTAGTTCTTTGTTTGAAATTCTTTTTTGAAATAATTATCAAGCAAAAATATTGATCTTCCTACAGAATATTTAACGGTTTATTTCATAAAATGTTTATATTATCAAAATTGATCAATAATTTTTTTGAAATAAATCATGACAACGGAATACAACTTAAATGATGCTGCGCTTCTCCGTAAAGGAAGAAGCAAAAATATTTAATTATTTTATCATATTTTCTAATGTTAATTTTAGAAAGTTATTTTTAAGGAATAAAAAAAGCAAGTATTAAACGTTAAATGTGCATCATTGAAATTGTATGTCGACAAAGAATTTTTAGTTTTTCTCATATACATATACATAAGGTATTTGATGCCTTTAAAAAAAAATCAAAGGTTAAATTGTATTAATGTTTCCTCTTATATTTAAATTTAAGAGTGTGGCTCAACTACTCAGATCTTATGTATTTGTGAAAATCGATAATCTTATCAAAATTAAACTATTAATATTATAAATTAATTATATCTGATAAAATTTAGCCGTATTTTTAAAATGTTAGGAATTCATTTATGAGAGTAACCTTTACGTGAAATATAACATTTCTCTCAATAATACATTTCTCTGACGGTGATATAGATGTTTGTGAGTGGTTCTGAATCCACGTTAAACTGTAGACGATCCCAGTCTAATTAGCCCAGAGTGTGCACAAAATGACAGTAGAGCGACAAACAAACTAAACCAATAATACATTTGGAATTAGTGCACTTATATACAACATCTGGAATAGATGATAAACGAAGAAACGAGGCTCTTTGTACAAAATATGGTCATTTTTAGGTATACCTAAACATGGTAAAATATACAAAAGCTCGATGCTTTAATATGATTTTAAGATGAGCGAAATGGAATAGGTGTTCAAATCTATTGGTTAGTATCATTTTAATAAGGTCGTCCGTCTAGAACGCAGATACGTTAGAATTTAGTGTTTTAAGTTAAACCACTGTGCACCTATCTTGTTATATCTTCAAATTCTGGTAAGCCACCCAAGGTATTGTATGTGAGCGGACTTGTATTCTCCTCGAATATATATACGGTCTGATGGAAAATTGGCTAGTGCTCTGCCATTTGCTAGATTAGATTGCAAGATGCTAGATTAACTACGCTATGGCATTGGAATGCCGCAAAAAGCCACGCTGTACTTACTACATTGTTTGAGAAAGAAGACTTGGCTGGTGCATGACTACCGCATTGCTACTACTGCTACACCACACCAC
>BPLR01004677.1:0-22829 GCA_021605095.1 Caerostris extrusa
TTCAGTTTGTTTCAATGTGCTCGGCTGCAAATAAACCGGAAACCGAGGAGCATATTCTATTTCAATGCAGTGAAATATGATTATATGATGCAGTAGAGGAAATATGAAATGTGATTATTTGATATGATTAATGACACTATCTACAAAGCTATTAAAATTAACAATTTTCTTGCGGAAAAGTACATGTTATTCGAGTTATAACTTTTTTTTATGAGGCAGAGGTTCTGCGAAACATCACAGTAACTAATTTTGGAAATGGTTAAACTTATCTGATTATTTATTTTGTTCTAATGCAGCTGGCAAACACTTAGACAGTTGTCTTTGATGCCTTAAGGCAAACGTTGCACCGACATTACTCACTTAGCACTTCCCAAGAGGGGGCGATGTAGCTGGAAGATAAGCTACGGACGCGGAGTAACAATACCCCCGAAACGCTCTATGATCATGTTAGACCGTGACCTACGATTTAAAGTGGATCCCGAACGTCTATAAACATCCATGGTACCGCTGGGACTCGAATCGAACGCCAGAGTGCTAGCCACTCGGCCATTCAGATTAGCAGATTATTGATAATCTCAGTCGAGCAATTTGATAAATTGAGACAAACCAACACCTCCTTTAGAGATGATTTACAAACAACCTTATGAGCATGAATCTCAAGTGTTCATTCGTCTGTCGCGCGCCATTCACAGCATGAAGTGAATGTTAACTCATAGCTCGCTTTATAGCTGTGGTAATTAATTTATGCAAGAATTGATTTATTTGTATATTATTTGTTAATATTAATTTCTCCTAATTATATATTATGATGTGAATATGGATGTAAAAGTTATTTCTTCGTACAAATTTCTAGTTATATTTTATAATCCAGTTACCATAGATATAACGTTAATTTACAAAATTATGTTCATCAGTAAAAATTTTAGTTTTGATAACTGTTAGGTGCTTGACATTTTTTATAATAAAGGCTCCCTCATTGAAAAGAAATTGAAGTCAAATCAAAAGATATTTCCTGTTTAATTTTTTAAAAATTCTACCCAATAAAATGCAATATATATATATAATAAAATTATTATATTAGAAAGATTCTAATGAAAAATTCTAAAAAAAAGGCAATGGATATGCTTTCTAAAAATATTCTTGTTTCAATTATTTTCCTTTTATTAATGTTTTGGAATGCGCACCAGCGCAGCTATGAAAATCGTGTTTTGCCAGCGTCAATACAGCAAAGATTTCTCTCTCAACTCTGTTATGTTTGTTTATTTAATTTTTAGTTTTGAACTGCTGATTTCGATGTAAAAATACATTTTGACCTGGAGTTAATAGAGTATACTATGTTAAATTTCTATGGATAACATGCCAGGTGGTGATGAGATTTTACGTTGGAGATTACCACCTTCTAGTAAACTGCAGAATTTTTCGCTATGGCAGTTAGGAAGTGCTCTCGTAATTCCAGCAGTAGGAGTTTTAAGCAAATTAATGACAGGTAAAAAGTATTCATAATTTCACATAATATTTAATGCTGTGAATACAAGATATGAATGCATAACTGTAGGAATATTTTTCATAAAAAAATAAAAAAAAAGTATTTTATAATTTTGAGAATAAGTTACGAAATTAAATGCGCATCCTATTTTTATAATGACTATTTTATCCTTATTGTTTTCCTGCTTCTGTTTTAATTACTAATCTGTCTATTTCATAGTTATATTTTTTATATTTGTTCTTGATTTATTTGCTGAATCTTAAGGCACCTAAGAAATAAATTTATTCTTGTAATTAAAGAAATAGATGTGCTGTGCTATTAAATTGCTTCTGAGTGCGTTAATTTTGTATTTTATTTTTCATTTTATGCTTAAATTTGCATAATATTTATGTGTCTTATAACATGTTAGCTTTATGACTACTGAATTGTTATTTCTGAGTAACAAATGTTTTAGTAAATTTATAATCTAAGTTAATATTTGAGGTATTGGAAAGAATCCAAATTTATCTTTCCTGAATATAAAGACATCGGTGGATCTTAAATTCTAGGTTGAATAATTAAAAAAAAAAATTAAAAAAGTAAACAAATTATACTTAAATTAAAAAGTTGGACTTATTGTTCATTTCAAATTTTAAAAATTCATTTTAAAAATAAATTTGATTTAAAAGAAAACATATATTAATCTTTGATTTGGCTGATTTGTAAAGAAATTTATAATATTATAAACATTTTCCATTAATTTACCTGTTATTATGATAGTTATATTGAAATATCAAAAAAAAAAAAATAATAATAATAATAAATAAATTGCATTTCTAGTGCTATTAGAGTCCAAAATAACATTAATGGCACAATAGATTCTACATATTTTCCTCTTTTTTTAATGTATGTGCATTTACAGCATCTTAATAGTTAAAACCACTACAATTAAAAAATAGTACAACCAGCACAAAATAACAATTAGTTTTTCAAAATAAGAGGTTAGTGTAGAATAGAGATATTAGTATGTTAGAGTGATAAACTTATTTGTATTTGAAATTGACTTACATTAAAAAAAAAAATAGTTGACAGTTTACAGTCTTTTACCTTAAAAATAGCTAGGATTTATCATTCAGATTTGAAATTTATTGACAAATTCATATTCAGAACCAATTTTTTATTAATAGAAAAGCATAGATTTAGTGCACAAAATATTTAATTAATGAAATTGATTATCCAGATGCATTTGATAAATTAGAATCTTTTTATTTATTGCTAATCATTGATATTAATTGCTTATTTTCTAGAAAGAATACATTCAGTGAATTTTCAATAAGCAAGAAGACTTTTTAATTCCTTCATTTATTCTTTATATAATAACAAATAATAAAAATTATATGGCAAATTGAACTTACTCTCACATTATACAATGCATTTTTATTTATACAAAATCATATTCAAATTTCATTAATATTATATTCATGACCAACATTTCATCAAACATTTTAATGTTATTCAAATCATTAAATTAATCATTATTAATAATTATTTTAATGTTATTCAAATCATTCAATCATTAATTAATCATCAAAAAAATGTGAAAATTTAATTAAAATTATATTAACAATACATTAGCAAGATTTTTACAAACAAAAATTATAAATTTGCTTTCTAAAAAAAAAACAGCCATTAAGAATTTGAAATGTGTTTTTTAAAACAATAGTAAATTTCACAAATCTCTTCACATTAAGTTTTGTTATTCAAACATTTTAATGTTATTCAAATCATTCAATCATTAATTAATCATCAAAAAATGTGTAAAAAACAGCTGCATTAATGTTATTCAAATCATTAAAATGTTTGAATAACAAAACTTAATGTGAAGAGATTTGTGGAATTTACTATTGTTTTAAAAAAAAACACATTTCAAATTCTTAATGGTTTTTTTTTTTTTTTTTAGAAAGCAAATTTATAATTTTGTTTGTAAATATCTTGCTAATGTATTCTATAATTTTAATTAAATTTTTCACATTTTTTAAAACTATTTTTCTTGCATATAAACTGTTTGTCTTAATAAAGTCAAATTCATTTATAGCTGCAATGATTATTTGTTTTCTATTCTGCATTGTTAGTTGTTATAATTGACTCAATTAAAAGTAAATAATTTATTTAAAGAATAAAAATTATATTTAATGATTTAAAATGTTAGTTATTTAACAAAATGTTTTGTGTATTTTTTTGAAATTTTGTATTTATATTTATATAAATAAAAATTAAAACCTTAATGATAGTTACCTTCATTAGTTTGTTTACATAAATATGTTATGGATTACTGGCAAATTTGTCAAATTTTAATTAACACACACATTATAAATATTTATATTTTAATGTTGTGTTATTAGAATTAATTATCATTAATAAACATATTATTTTAGAAAATAATATTTTTAATATTTTAGATTGGTTGAATACAGTAACTGTTCATAATAGAGAAATATTGATAGATGCAATTGATAACAGACCTAAAGGCACACCATTAATAACAGTATGTAACCACCACTCATGTCTTGATGACCCTATGCTATGGGGTAAGTTTTTAGAATGAAATATCATTTAAATACATTTATTTAGGATTTTTTTTTTTTAATATCAAATTATATGATTTATTGTTAAAAAAATATGATATATTTTGTTAAAACTCAATATTGCTATTTTAAAAGCTGTAGGGGACCCCACCCAAAAAAAAAAATCTTGAGTTTATTTTCCACCATTTAAATATGTTAATAAATATTTCAGAAAATTTTTGACATTAAGACATATTTTTAATTTTAGTAGAATTTAATTAGTAGCTTTAAAATTAATTAATAATTAATTTTATTAATTTAATAGAATTAAAATTAATGTAGTCAAATTGAAAAGAGAGTGTACAAAGCTATATACAAAGCTTTTTGTAATATTTTCAGCAATAAATTCTATAATTTTTTATATGAGGAATATAATAATTTATAATAAATTATTAATTTTCTATAATTAAACTCTGTAAAATATTAATCTTTCCAATTTTTGTAATTGCAGTTTATACAAGCTTGCTTGTAATAAAAGCATATTCATCTATAACTAGTTGAAAAATGGGTTCTTTGTATTGAGGATAACCAACAGAGATATCATTGTTGCTATTCTTTTAAATAGATTTGTGTTAGATTATTATTTAAATTCGCTCTGTTGAATTCTACACAAAGAATTAATCTTCTTATTAAATTACTTTTCATTATAATGTATAATTTAATATTTTACATGTTTTAATTTTTTTTTTTGTAGAAAAATTTGCTTGTAATTGATTTTCTAATGTTAACATAAATTAAAATTAATAGTGAATAATACTTTTTATTTATAATTTTGTTAATTAAAACTTTCTTTTTACTTTCAAATCCATCATTTTATAATTACTTAAGCCACTAAAAAAATTTAACCTACACAATCTTAAATGAATTAGTTGTATTATGCAATTTTCTTTATCTTCCAAAATACATATTATAAGTACTATTTTAGTAGAGAAAAGATCTATTAAAAACAAATAAAAAGTTGTATATGTTATAGTTGGTTGATGGGCATAAATCTCGATGTCAATAGTCAAATAACGTTACATATGTAGATAATGCATTTTTTTTTTTTCATTGTTATAATAAAGTAAATGTTAAGATTGTATATTTATATTGATAATGAAAAGTTGTGAAGTTTAAGATGAAACAAAAAGTAAAAATTTATGAATAATATTATTTAAATTGTTGCAAATATATTCATATGTTGATCAATATACATTTATTAAATTTCATAAAATTATTTCATATTCGACATTGATTTTTGTAATTTTAAGGTTTTCTCTTTTTTTCATAAAGCAATAAATTTATTTGGTTAAAAGAATTATTTTACATTGATATTTTGATAATTTTTTTTTCTTTAAGTTAAGATGTTGAAGACTTTATCTTTTATGTATTTCAAAACATGGTATAAATTATCCTTTAAAAACCTATATTTTTTGATAATTAACATTTTTAGAATAACTTTTAATTGATTTTTGAAAGCAATTCTTTCTTTATTTAAATATAATATTGGATTTAAAAATATTTATTGTGCTCACAAAACATGATCACTTACTGTTAATAAAGAATTTTGCCATTCATTACTCCAATGTTTTTTACTATGCATATACTTTAAAAATTAAATAAATAAAAAAAAAATCTTAAAAAAACAATGCTTATTTAGTATAGTAGATTCAATTATACTTAAATATAGTTAGCAAATGTATTAAAATATATTAATATGAAAGAATCATCCAGAAAATCATTTTAACTGAAGAAATATTTTTAAAAGCAGTAGCTACTTCCAGGTTACCTAATAACTCATAGTTTTTCATCTTAAATTTTCATTAAAAATTATAATTCTTGTAGAAAAGTTAACTTCTAATAACAATTGTTATTTGTAGTTATTTTCTTCTATCACTTTTCTTTCAAAATTTCAATTCATCTGGAAAAAAGGAAATTGTTGGAACTAGATCTTGGTGTCTGATTCTCTGAAAGATTTTCTGAAGAGGGGGAAAAAAGAAAAAAATTGTATTTGAGAACTTTTGATACATTACTGTTTGAAGTACAAGATTTTAGTAGATTTGAAAAAGCAATTACATGCATAATATTTTGATAAAAAATATGGATGAAAACATTGTTATTAAGTTTAGTTAGGGAAATGATAGCCATCTCTTCCAATCGAATTTTGATTTGTGCTCTAATAATTCTCCTAATTTTTTAGTTTTCTTTCTGAAATTTCCTTGTTACAAGGAAATTTTTCTTTATATTAATATAATTGAAATTAAATTGCTATTAATATGAATAATATTTATATTATAATTTGTGAACAATCAGAAATAAAGCATTTAACATTTCTGTGTTCTTGTAGAATTATTTAATAAATGGCAAATATTTGAAAATAAAGTAATATAAGAAAATTCTGGATGAAAATGTGATTATAATTTGGCTACTATTTTGACAAATATCCTTCCTTCTGAAATTGTGCATTTCAGACATAAGTTTTAAGTCAGTTATGTTGAAAATTATTTTAATTTATTCGAGCAGTGATTTTTTTAGCTTCTATTTACCTACAGTATAATACACTTTTTATTGGAAAAATCGAAACCATTTTCTTTACATTGTAATGGCTTTCTCTTACCATTTAAGAAAAACAAATATAGTCTCTCCTGATTTTGATTCTAATTCTCCCTTTCTAACACTCGTTGGTAACAAACAATACCTTAACTCACAGATTCAAGAATGCTGAAAATTTAAGATTTTTATCTGACAAAATTCTTTCCATTGGATAACTGTTGATTGTGGGATGCTGGGTAATGAATGAAGTTATTATTATTTTGTTCAAAAACAGTACTATAGTTATATAGGAAAATCCAAATCCTGTGACATTCTATGCAAGTTAATGTATTGATTGAAATGAAATATAAGAAAGATTTTGAAAACAAATTTGCCTCTTCTTCTGGGGCATTTTCTGCAGGAATACCTCAGTTGTTCTGTATGCTGCCTAACAAATAGTATGTTATTCTCCATATCACAAATTAGAGAAATAATGGAGGAGAGGAGAGAAAAAACTTTTAGGTTGTTGACCTTCTACAATTGTCATCAAACCCATCTTCATCAAATTTCACTTGCAGATTTTTCTGATGTTCATGCCATTAATGACACCAAGCTAGTATCTTGTGCCTTTAATTATATTCTTCCAAAATTATTGGAATGCACATAGTTAATGGCTAATAGTCAATAATAATTTTGTCATTTGTTGACAAACTGTAGCAGTGTTCTCCAACTTAGCAGTAACCATTTTCTACAGCTGCAGCTACCAGTGGAGTGCATTGAACATTACACTTGAAAAATAATAACAGTTTTGTATTTTTTGTTTTTTTTTATTTAGTTTTTCCCTAATTTGAAATTTTTTTTTCAAAATATGATGCAATATTAGATGAACTTCTTAAAGTAGTTTAGACATTTTTGGATTTCTTATTTGTATCCATGTCAGTTATTCTTGCTATTTTATGAAAGTATTTAGGGTCTTGCATGGTTTTTTGATTCAAAATTTTAAACTCGTCAACCTTCATGTAAAACATAAACACAATTTTTTTAAAAATTAGTTCAATGAATTGCCCATTCTCATAAATAAGTAGCTTCAGCTGTTTATGTATATTACCATCTGAAAAAAAAAAATGATTTCTGAATAATTAACATTGATTTTATAAGATAAGGTACTCATGTAATACTTTTCATTAAAGTAAACAACATTTCTGTAATTTTATCCAATAACTTTACAAAGAGCAGTCAGGAAAGCAAAAAAATCTTTTGAAAAACAGTCATGTAAACAAAGTCTTGGATAAAAATTTGATACTTTTCTAGCATAAATTTTTACAGTTATGAATGATTTTTAAAGTTCTTAAGTATAATTTGGATTCAATAACAACAAAAAGATCTTGTAATTCATGAAAGATGGCTAAACTTTTGTTTTTAAATGTAGTCTTAATAATATGTTGGGTTCTTTGATAATAAATTATGAAAGGGCCTCTTGTATAATTTTAAATTTAGATATATGTAAAAAAGGTTACTTGCGTCTAAGACCATATAACTGTAAAAGGCTCTGATATCTAATAGTAAAGATATTGCATAAATGTGTGTAATATTTACTTGCATGCTTTTAAAATAAGCTAAAATGAAGAAAAACATCTTATGTTGTCAAATAGGAAAGAGTTAACTGTAAAAAACTGAAAGAGTTTAAAGTAATTTTGCAAAAATTTGTTGTTATAGGTATTTTAGACTGGAGGCACGTTATTAACAGCCAAGTAATGAGATGGTCGGTGGCTGCACATGACATATGTTTTACAAATGATTGGCATGCACAATTTTTCACTTTTGGTAAAACTGTGCCCATCATCCGTGGTGCTGGAGTCTACCAAAAAGGAATGGATTTTTGCCTGGAACGACTGAATGCTGGTTGCTGGATCCACTTATTTCCTGAAGGGAAAGTGAATATGGCAAAAAACGAGTTCATACGCTTAAAATGGGGTCAGTAAATGTTTCATCTCCAATGGAAATACTTTCATTTGATAATTTTATTATATGAAAAATCTTAATTATTACTCAAGAAAATATAATTGTCTTTCTTAAAAAACGATACATTCGAATTTTTATTTTTATCCTTTTATTTATTACATTAGTCAACAAAATCAAATGAAGTTCATATTAGGTGTTATATTTATTGTATTAGTTTTTAAAATTTACTAGATATTTAAGAATTTTCTGTCATACCTGTTACTATGAATTGAAAACAAATTTTATTTCAAAGTGTTTTGTGTATTTTAATCAAATTAGAATGTTAATGTGTGTTTTTAAATCATGTTTTAAACATTTAATTTCCTATTTTTGAGCATCACAATTTTAAGTCTTATTTCATATACTAGTAATCACAATTTATTTCTTTAAGGCAAAGTTTTTTTTTTATCCTTATTGTATATTTTTGTGGTATGCAATTTCACACACAGGCATGCATAAAATTAATCTTAATCTAAATTATTTTAATTTATTATTTTATTTTATTTGAATGTTCGAATTAATTGTAGCATTTTAAGTTTATGGTTTTATTAATTTATTTTTTAATCAGAATTAAAATGTTCTGAAACTTTGAATAGTATTACCTTAATTGTTAAAAATTTATTTTATGAAATATAGTTTTTCGTTTTTTCAGGAATAGGACGATTAATTGCTGAATGCAAAATTTGTCCCATTGTTATTCCATTTTGGCATTTAGGTAATTATATAATTATGCACTCTTATATTTAATAGAAATTATGAATTAAATTTTGTTTAATTTTCTCCTTTACTAAATTATTTTTAGAATGGACAGTGTTTTACCAAATGTTGAACCTTATCGCCCAAAATTTGGACAAGTAAGACTAAATCTATTTTTGTGATAGAAATTTAGTGAATTATTTACTGCTATTGTTTTTTATTAAATTTTATATTTGTGCATAAAACTTTCAAATTTAAAAATTTTGGCAATTTATAAAGTAACTTTTTTACTCTTTAAAAATATTCCTCAAAATATATAAATTGTATTTCAATAAAAACTTATTGTATTTCAATAAAACTTATTTATTACATTTTAAAAACCAAGTTGTCTACTTTAGAATACTATTTAATTTATTGGACTTTTCTTTATGAAAATATTTATATTTTTTAGAAAGTAACTGTTTTCTTTGGGGATCCAATTGATTTTACTTCATTGAGGGAAAAACTGAAAAATGAATATCAAAGTGCTGTGAGTTTTGTATTTTGTTTCTTTTTTTGAATCATAGTATGTCTTTTTATACTAAATTTCTTCATTGTATCGTATGCATTTATTTTTTAAAAATTCAATATATTTTATTTCAATTTTGTTTGAGGAACTTTCCATTCTTCATAATTTCTTAATTTGCATTATATACAAAAATTTCTTTTTATGTACAAGAAATTATATATAAAATAGAAAATCTATGATGTATTCAGTTCATAATAATTATTGAGATGTAAGTTAATAATTATTTGCCCACTAAGTGAAGTTTAAAAAAAAAAAACAAACAAACATTTAAATAAATTTTTATTTTTAAACATACAGATTTCACAAATTTCATCATGATGAATTAGTTGTAATATTTAAGTTTGTGAGCTATGATAGTTAATTCTAAATAATTATTAATAATTAATCAGTGCTCTAAGCCCTGATTATTATAATAATAATTAATAATAATTTTAGTCATATTTATTTTTATCTTCAAATATGAGCAACATTTAAAAAGCAAGGGAAATAATAAAAAGAAAAAAATGCTCATAATAACTATCATTATTTAAGTAACATTTAGAAGAATATTAACCTTGCTGGTTTTAATCCAAATTTAAATGGTATTTATTTTACAATCATATACATATGCATAAAGTACATGTGTGTGCATGCACAAGTTTGCATGTTTTTTTTTTTTTTTTCCCCCACCAAACAATTGCATAAGAAATGAAGTTTCATTGCTAGATTTGTAAGGAGTAGTCAACTAACAAAGAAAAAAATGTTAGAAAATTTAAGGAATCTATATTAAAATACATTTCTGTGTGTATTACAAAATGATTAAATTTATTATTACATATATTGTAGACTTTTGTTTCGCTTTGGATTCTAAAACAGGACATTATACTTATTAAGATGGGAAATTTATTCAGAAAGTATATATATATATATATAATTCTATTGAAGCTCAAAAAAAAAAAAATTCTGAAAATAATTTTTGAATTAGATAAATATTTGTATAATATGTAAAAATGATTTATTTTGTTTAGCAAAACAAAAATTCCATAAAAACAACAGATTTTACAAAATTTTTTATGAATAATAACTAAAAAAAAATTTCTGAATGTTTCCCTTTAAATTGTCACCTTGTACACTGTACTGTAAAATATATAATCTCAAAGGGGTGAGGACAGGAATTAACTCGAATAAACTGTATTAATTTTCATTGAATAAATATTTTTCAAATTGTAATTCCTCTATTTTGTTTTAGCTTACAAATGATTTTTAAAATATTTTTAAGCTGATTTAACATCTTATTACGTTCAATATATTTTCTAAAAGTAGAACTCGCCTAAATTAAATTCAGGTACAGGTTATTAAATTAGCTAATTATTACACTAAAAAATTACTAGCTAAAATTAAATTTAGCTGGTAATTTTTTATTGTTCATTAAAGTAGTGCATTTCAGAATAAATCGTACATACAATTTTCAAATAATAGTTATGCTGGGTATGATGAACATGAAAAATTTTAAACCTGTTTATACTTTAGCCAGATTGTAATTTTTGAGAACATAATAAAGGCAATAAAAATTAATATTTAAGTTATTACTAATCTCTCTAATAAAGATTACTGTTATTTCAAAACAGATAATAAGATTTAAAACAAGAAGAATCTTGTTCCTTTATAGGGAAATTTGTCATAAAACATTAATAAAATAATGCATGAACTTCCTGTTCAAATTCAGATAACACCTTCTATGTAACTATATATATATATATTAGTTATATAATATTTCTATATAATAATATTTATTTATTAATAAATGTTATCAGAGTGATGGTTTTGGGTAGAGAAAAAAACACTTCTAAAACTGAGTAAAATTCCATTAAGATAGACATTAGTTATGTTATTAAATTTATACAGATTATAAATCTGCTTTTGGACTTATTTATATCTATGTACGGTAGATATCCAGTTTTTTTAAAGAGAAAAGAAAACATGAGCATGATCACTAGCATTTTTTATTATATATATATATATTTCCTGTAAATTAACCCTTTTTATCTATATATCCTTGTACGCTGTGTTCAAAGTGTCTATGATACTAGGTATATTTAATTTGTTTAAAAAGATGTTTTAACATATGCATTCAAAATAATACTAATTTTGACTATTTGATTGAGAGAAAAAGATAATTTTATATCTGTGATATTGAAAATAAAATTTTCAAAATGTTGTTAACTTAGAAAGTTGGGAAAAGTTCAATCATATTCTTACAAGTTAATAATTTTCTTGTTTTAATTGAATTGATGGTTTCCCTCAAATAAAGTTTTATTTTACAAAAATATTCTGCTTAATTATCCAATATATAATAGTAAAAATAAATTTTTAAATAAGTTGAAATATAAATATAAGTATGGTTTTTTGCATAGGTTTAGGCAAAAATTAAATTATTTGACTAATTTTGATAACTTTATTTTCTATTTTTATAATGTTAGAGCTATATTAAATAATTTCTTGCTTTTTCTACATTTATTGTATTCTTATATACGTACATATTAAAAAATTTGGTTTTAAAGCAATGATTCATAAACATGAGCTGGACCTTAACTTAATTTTCTGATTTAAAAACAATTGTATTTTTCTTTGCTTTTTCAGTTTTAAAAAAAATAAGCAAATCAAATAATGTAATTTTTGAGATTTCTTTTAGTAAAAGCATGGAATAGTGTTTCAAAATTATAGTTCAATTGAAAATTTGATGTAAAAAGTATGATTTTCTTTTCTTTCTTTTTTTTTTTTTCTTCTTAAAGCCTGCATTGGAATTTGGGGAAGGACAGATACTTAAGGAATATTTCAAGGCATGTGTACTTTTTTTTAAATGTTCTTTTCCTGCACTGATTATAGTACTTCTTTTAAACTGTACTATTTCATCAGTATGCACTATTTGTAATCAGGAATCAAAATGGAAAAATCTGATGCCTTGTAATGTCTTTTGGTTAACCTTTATGCTTTTTATACATTTTATAATCATAGGCTTGTTAAGAATTTGTTTCATTTCGAGTCCTGATTGATTCTTTTTCAAAGTAGTTGATTATTTTTCTCCACTTTTCTTTCTTAGACCTTTTTTTTATTTATTTACCGTTGTAGTCATTACCATAGTTATTAACAATAAGTATATATTGAAATAAAATTCTGTATTATAACAGGCATGACTTCATAAAATTCAATATTTAAATGTTGAAAGTAAATAAAAATATTTTTTTTCTTATACTATATATCTAAAGGAAATTTGAAAACTTAAAGTTTATTACAAAATTTTTATATTGGATGCAAATATTGATTTATCATTTTGACTTTCATAAAACCTCATTATCGTGAGATGTGGCATGAACAATTTTAAAATGCAGATATATATATATATATATATTTGCATTTTATCTCTTGTATTTGCATGTTGTATTTTTATCTGCACATTCTCTTTAAACATTCACTATTTATAAAAGTTATTCCTTTCTTACAACAAAACTAATTTGAGTGTATTTTCTTCATGCTTGTTTTCAGTTTATAAAAATGAAATTGATATGCTTAAAATTATGTGTGTTTACAATGACTGGATTTCATTTTTATTATTTGAAACAAATTTACATAGTGTTATTTTAAAAATAGTATGCAGAATTTTATGAAACTTTAGTATCCATCATTTGTAGGCTATATCATTAGACTTAAGGAATTGTTTTTACATTTTGTCATAAAATTGTTAAAACAATCTTTATTCAATTATAAATAAGTTTTATAGTAAAATAAATTTTATTTCAATATAAATGCAACTTGAAATTATATTTTGCAGTTTTGGCTGTGTGAAATAGATGGTAATAAAATTAAAAAGTTTGTGCTACCTAATTTAAATATTCTTGCATACATCTAAAATATTTTTTTTTTCTCCATTTTCAAATAATCCTGCAATGATTTTTATTAACTGAAAGAAGAGGAAAGACTATATATATTAAGGAGAATAATAATAATAAAAATTCAAAATGTACATGTTATTTTGTTTCTATGCAACAATTTCATTACAAAACCTTCCCATTATATTAATATTTAAAGTAGATAATTAATTTCTTAATATTATATATAGGCATAAATTTTAGTGTAATTTTTTAGAAGAATTATTTTTAATTTTCATTGAAAATTATTAATACTGAAACTGAAGATTAAATAATTTTATTAAAAATAATTTTTGATAACTTTTTTTTTAAATTCTGGAGCTAATATTTTTATTGGAAGGAAGAAAAGATTTTGAAAATATTAGTATTGAAAAGAACAATATTATAACGGGCATATATATTAATGAATGAAAAACTTTTGTAATACAATAAATTACTCTTTATTTATGTATATTTACAAAAATAAAGATAAACCTAATAGTTAAAATTTTAAAAATTGTTTTATGTAGCATAATTATGACAAATTATAATTTTGTTAATATTCTAAAAGTGATTTGATTCTTTTAAATAATAATATTGTAAATATAACTCAAATGAAATTACATGGAAATTTATAAACATTTAATTCTACAAAGTTTTATAAAATATTTGAACCTGTCATATGGTCGACTTTGAGTTTAGTAGAAAAATGTATATAACAATATAATCATGGCGCCTATGTTATGCACTAATATTTGTTTAAAAACCCAACGTAAAACCTTGGAAGGGAAATAGTTTATCGATAGGAAGAACTATATTTATGTAGGAATGTATGTCCTTACTAGGAAGATATAAAAATACAAATTAAAAAGGTGTGTAAAACACTTTAATAAGGTAACTAAATAAGTTGTAGACAAAGTGCATATGATTTCATAAGAGGTGTTCAAATTTTTTTCAATTAGCAGTTATATAGGCTTGATAAGCTTGTGTTTTGTTTGGCAAAAATTTTGATGCAGAGGAGCTGTATTCTAAACAAAGGTAATACATATAATAAATAAAAATTTTTATGTTCAAATGGGACATATATATGAAATTAGACTTAATCCACAGTATGCATATACTGAGGTACCGTTGTGTTTATATATATATATACACTGATTAGGACCAAATTTCTTTTGTTTTATTAAGGTTCTTGTTATATTTTTAAGTCTATACAAATAAGCATTTTAATTACTAAACAATTCTTTTAATACAAAATTAAAAGAATTGTTTAGTAATTAAACTGTTATAATTATTAATTTCAAATTGAAATTGAGAAATTCCTTAAAAAATTTGTTTTGCTAACAGGTTTATTTTGTTTCAGTCTCCTTAATTTTGTTTCATATTAAAAAACAATATTCATGCTGTACATAATTTTTTTTGACCGAATCAGTGTAAATATCGATATGTGTGTGTGTGTGTGTAATATATGTATATATATGTATATATATATATATAAATGGAAGATGTAACCTAATTACTTAGAAAATTATTTTTATTTAATTTAATAATTAAAAAAAAATTTAGAATAATAAATTATTGTACATTAAGTCATTATATTACTGAAAGACTGCACAAAAAATGGACTCCTTTTTATTCCTTCAAACTCAATTAATTTTGCTTATTACATTTTGTAACAATATTTATTTTCTTTACAGAAAGAAAAACTATATTTATGCAATAGATCAGTTTCTAAAAATTATGTAATAAAAGAATTTGTATAAAGAGAACGGTATGAAAATTTCTCAGCAGATTCATTTTAAACACAAAAAAGGCAAAATAATAGCTAAAATTATTGCCCAATTTAAGACTTAAACAAAATTCTTTTAAATTACTTATTTTTTCATTCTTTTCAGTTGGTCACAGAAAAGTATTAATCAATCAAAAAATTTTAATATCGCAATTCACATAATTCCGAGTTTACATTTAAAAAATGCAAATGAAACAAAGTTAAGGTGTATATGTAAATGTTTTTGTATATAAAGAAACGATTGTAAACTTGAAAGTTTCCATTATTTGGTATGTAATTGGTTTTCATAGTATTATAAGCAAAGGAAGATTTTGAATCTGACTGTAGTAAATATGAGCTATAATGACTTAATAGAAAAAAAAAATTAGTTATACAATCAAAATAGCAATAGCATGTCATGCAGATAGAAATTGTATTTATTAATTGAAGAATTAATAAAATATCCTATGGTAGAATTATAAATACTTAATAGAATTTATTTAACTAATATATGTTTAGATATAATGTTAAATTCTGTGCAAAATTTAAATGCAATAAAAATCTATAGTTGAAGATACATTCAGTTTGTAGATTAATATTCACTATAGTACAGGATTTTGTTTGATGTCATAAATTTAGTTCATAATGTTGACAATGAAAGGTATTTTATTACTGGGAGGGAATAGAGAAGTAATAATTGTGAAATGAGACATTTACATCAAGATATAAGCTGCAAATGCTCAATATGTCCACCACCATATTTTGATTATTGAGTTCAGTCATAATATTAGGCACAATGATTTATGGAACAGTAGATCAACTGGAATGGTAGATACCTTTTATATGGCATTATTCAGTGCTGGTAAGAAGTAGAGATTACCTTTATATACCTGTGATTTTTAGATAATCTCCCATTTGGAAATGACTGGATGTGAGATATAATGATCTTGGTGACCATTCATTTTGGCTTTGCATACTCAAAAACCAATCAATTCCTAATGTTAACCATAATAACTCAATGACTTTACATCCATATTTGTTGAAGCTCCATCAGGCTTTAAAATGGTTGTGTTTGATCCATTATGTTCTTGTAAATTAGGGAAGGCAAGGCAATGCTGTATCCTGTTAAGATTCAAACCTTTAAGCCCGCTTGCAACATTCCTTGAAGTTTCAAAGAACTATCGGGAACAACAAACAGCAACAACCAACACATAGCGACTTTTTTAGCTGCAACAATACTTGTAAGTGTTGCTAATAATTCAAATGCAGCAATTTTGAATTAACTCCTCATATAGCTAGAAATTTGCCTGATGTGACCATAAAATGTTAAATAAGGAAGTATCATCTTTCTTCGTTTTCAAAAGATATATTGTGCAAATATTTTGCGCTTTCATTCCTTCTATGGCAGCAATTGTTGAACATATTGAATTTTTTACATACCTTCATAATGTCATTTAGAGAAGTTTCCAAATTATATTTGTTGGTATGCCCAATTCGCTTCGTATGATGGCAGATGAAAATTGAAATCGTGAGTACATTTTTCAATTACAATAATATCATGCACTGTAATTATTCTTGCATATTAAATTTGTACTTGTATTCAATAATATTTTTATATCTAAAATTTGCATTGTACGAACACATTGTGCATATTACTGTAATCGAATTTTGTACTTTAACTACTACTAAATTTTTTTTTTCTCATATCACAAATCTTGTACAACAGTGATTGTTAATCTACTAACTGCACATATCTCCAATTAACAGATTTTTGTACCACATTTTGCATTAGCACTAAACTTTAGAACCATTATATATAATGTGTAATTTTATACACAGTTTCAGCTCACCTTTTTTATACTATTAAATTTATAAGATTAGTGACATTTTTGCTGATAAATCTCTAATTTTTCAATAAGTTGCAAATTAAATTGATTTAGAGAAACAAGTAAATTTTACATCTATTTTGCACAATTAATGCACTAAAAAATTAATTTTAAAATATTTTAATTTGTTTTAAATTATGATCAAAAACATTATTCTGTGTAAAAATAACTCAAAAATAATATTCAGAAATATGCTATTATTGGTTTAGATATGTAATGTTTTTGATTTATAAACTGTACATTTTCTTTGAAATATGAAGAAGTTATAATAGTTCATCTTTCATGAATATGATATTTAATTCTTATGTTGCTACAAGTAATTATTATTATTAAACATAATTATATAGCTCACTTAAGTCATTATATATCTACACTTTTCACCTTCGATAAAACAGTTCTCTTGTATTAGAAGTTCATACAAAAATTTTATAATGTGAAGATGGATATTTTAACAATAGCTAATTAATTAAAAGTTTGAATACTTCTTGAAATTTGTTTTACATTTCATTTCTTTCCTTTTAAATTTCCATTTTTATGTGTGTATATATATATATATATATATATATAATATAATATAGTTTCAAAATAAAAATTAAGGTTCTCAATATGCTGTTTATGCACACAAATATATTTTATGTTTTAGTATTAGTGCTAAGTTAACTTAAACACAAGATTGACAGTTAAAAAAAAAAAGATTTTTTGTTTATTCTTGCAATTTTCTGATGCATATTTATTTTTTTATTACAAAATAGTTTTAATATATTAAAACTTTGTAAGATGAAAATATATCATTAGAAAGAAAAATAATCTTTTGACATTATAAGATTTTGAAAAGTTATTTATTCTTTTAATTAACTAAACAGTCACAATTGCTATAAATTTGTGTAAAAATTTGCCTGTATTATGTGAAATTTATTATTAATCAAAATAATTAAAAAATATGTATTTGAAAGGATTTTTTTTTTTGATACTATGTTTTATTTTTTTAATGTTTATAAATATATTTAGTAATATATATGTTTAATAACATAAAGAAATCTGATACATTTAATTGTTAAAAATAGTTCACTTGCATTTCAGATGGAGAAACGGAAAATAATCACTGATAAAATACAAGATAATTTATTCCATTTGAAGCAGCAAGCTGAAAGTCTTCACTTAGCGAATTCAGAGTAAAATATCTGCCTTTTTACTTACTGCAATTAATATAAATGACTTGTATATATGTAAATTCTACATATATTGTTTCAATATTTGATAGATTCAATTACTAGCTAATATTTTACGGTGTTATTTAACATAGAGTTAATTTTTAATCAAAAAAATTAAATCAAAAATATTGTAGAAACTTTTTCTTCATATGCATTTTTAGTATTCATTCTTAGTTTATATTTGATTTTAGAATGAAAATATTTTTGTCTTCATACTTTGTTTCATTTGATGTAATTTCTTTAATTAATTTAATGATTTTTTTTACCGAGGTTATTAAGTAATTTATTTCAAATTTAAAAAGAACAAAATATTTTCAGTTGCATTTTAAATTAATGAAATGAGTATTTTGAAAGATGCAGTACTGTTTTTATTGATCCAGTCTTCCTTAATATTCATGAGCTTTGAAGTCACTTTGTTCTTAAATTATAGTGCATGGAAAATCTATTTAAGAAAAATAATTTTCAGGTAATTGTTTTGATTGCATTTAAATAATGGTTTTTAGTTGTGATAGAAATTGTTTTTGTCTTTGATATTTTTATGAACTCTTGAATAATGTTGTATGTAAAGAATGGACATTCAGTAATGTTATAAAGTTTGTTGAAAATTTTACAGTGGAGCTGTGAAGTTTGCATAAAGTATGTGCAAAGCACTATTGTTAAGTGATATTATTATTTCATCTAAAATTTTTTTTACCCCTTCCAAATCATACAAATCTAATGTTTTGTATAATGTTGTTGGTTAAATCATTTTTTAATTATTTTTTCTATAAATTTTTGCATTGTTTTACATACAAATGTATAAGATAGTGTATGTAATTACTTTTTTTATGATTTAATGTTTAAGATTTAAAAAGTTTGTAAATGTAATGTACTGAATATTTTTTTTCATCAGGAGGAAAAAAAAACAAAGAAGAAAAAAAACACGTTTTAGTTTGGCTGCAAAGTGTAATAAAGGATTTTTCTGTTTTGAATGTACTTTTTCTGTATGTAGATGTGTAAATGTTGCCAATAAAAAAAGTTTGAGATAAGTTATAAATTAAAAAAGGAAATTTTATTACTGTTGGAATTTGCTTTTGTTATCAGCATATGAAACATTCCTATAAAACTGTTTTTATGATTTGTATGATTTGGAATGCAAAATTTAATATATAGCCTGTAATGATAACATTATGTTAAAATTTATAATACTTCTAAAATAGATATTATCTTGTAAGTTATTAAAACCACTCAGAATTTTTATTTATCTATATACTACTGTATGGTACTGTAAATCTACTTAAGACTCTGAACAGAATCTGTAAAATTACTTCAATCACTCAAGACTTATATTTATTGTTGTTGTAATATGGTAATCTGTATTCTACAAGCAAATTGTTATTCTATACAGACCTGCCAACTGCTAGGAAAATTTCGTAGTTGTTACAGATTAGTGCATCAAGCTACAATGTTACAAAGATTAATTCTTATATCAAAAATTTTCATGGCACAACAGAGATGCTTTCTATTTTAGTAATTCCAAATGAAAATGCATCATCTGAAAAAAAAATGTTTCATGTGATATAAAAAAAAAATTAGTTCGAATCCATTAAAATATTGGAAAACTTATTTGTAGAAAAATTTAATATGTATACATGCTATGAATTTTATGTATGAATATATGCATATAAAAATGTAGCTGAAATTAATTAAAATTTAGCTGAAAATGCTCAAAATATTATCTTCCAATTTTTAGTATAAAAATATTACTAAACAAGATTATTTCATTTTATAAAGGAGTTTATTTTACTGTGGCTTAAATATGAAATAGTGATGTATTTTATATTTAAGGTTCAATAACTAAAAATAGTATAACTTATACATTAAAATGTTTGTTAATGTGAATATTTGTTTTTAAATATTTATCATTGTATTTTGTATGCATGTTCTCACATAAATGAGGATAGTAATGCACAAAGACACATGTATGACAATTTTACTTTAGAAAAAGTTGGCAGATTTGTTTAATATGTACCATAAATTATTTACTTATTATGTATCTTGAAACTTTAAAGGAATTAATTTCTCTTTTAAGATTAGTGTTTCTAATTCTTTTTATGTTAAAATATGTAGCTTCTTTATTTCTGTATTTGTAGAAACATATTAGACAAAATTAATTATTCTTTATTAGAATATTAATTAAACAATATAATGTTGAATTCTTATATCATTTTCTTGATGATTTTTAATGATGAATTAACAAGTTTTTTTAGATTAAATTATTAATTTTTGACATGTGGTGAAATATTTTTTATTCATTCAGGTTTTTGATTTCCTATTTTTTAAAATAAGGAAGTTATTCCCATTTTTTTCACATGTTAAAAATATAACAGGAAAAATTTTATCAATTATTATTTTTTAAGCTTTGGATATTAATTTCTTTTGAAGAGTTAAGAATGTTATTAATAATTAAAGACAAAAGCAATTTTCTGTTAAAAAAATTAATACTTACTTACATCATGCTGAATTTGAGATATTTAGAATAATAAGTATTAAATTATGAAATTCTTTTTATTCTATAAAAATATTTTTTAGTTAAATTATTACTATTAACTTAACTCGTTGCTTTTTCTCTTAAAAACATAATGACATTATTTGCAAAATTAATTCGTTACTTGTAATGTATTTCAAAGAGAGAAAATAGGTTTTGCTTAGAGAAACCTATTATGACTGTTGCTGCTATTTAACACTTTTATTATAAATCCGGTTTTTAATGTATGTTTTGTATTGTGTTATTCATTATATTTTACTATTTGTTTCACGTTTTTTAAAAACAGTTTTCATTTGTTTTGTTAGTTTAAAGGTGCATATTTATTTTGAAAATGCAATTGTTTAAAAAATTGAATTTAATACTTATTACATTTTTTATTATTCATTGTTATTTTAAATATGTTTGAACTCAAACTAAATTTTTATTTTATGATCATATTTTTATAATATTTAATAAATTTAAGATTATAAGTTTATTTTTATTAATTTAAAATAAATTTGATTCAATTATTATAAAGTTAAAAAATATTTTCAAACTTCAAATGTTTTTTTCATTACACATTTGCATTTTTTTTCTTTTCATGGTTAATTTGGTTACATTTTTAATTATACTAATTTGTGTGTGTTACAAATTGTGTGAATACAATTTTGCTTGTTATTTTGTCATAAATTGTTTGAATCATTTTTTTTTTATATATATATAACATTAAATGTAAATTGGAATATTTGATCTGGTATTTTATTACAACTGAAATAACTTAAACTTATAATAACTAAATTATTGTTGATAAATTGAAATTGTGATTGCTAATCAAGCAGAGCTGTTTGAAAATAATTACATAATAATTACTCTTTTATTTTAACAATTGTTTAATTTTATTTTCCAGTTTAATGTGTGTCAATTTTGTTTTAAGTTATCTAATAACTTTGTTTTGCTCTTTGATCTAAAGATGATCAGAAATTGTAACTTGCTTGGAAGTTGTTGCTCAAATTTGATTTGATCTGCTCAATATGTTCCTTTTTTAAAATAATTTGTGTAATGATTTCTACCAAAAATATGAAATGATTTTTCATAATTGATTTTGATCAAAATATTGTATTTAAAAATAAAAAAAGTTTGGGGTGTGTAAGGATTGGCATGTTATTATGTCAATATGTTCCTTTTTTAAAATAATTTGTGTAATGATTTCTACCTAAAATATGAAATGATTTTTCATAATTGATTTTGATCAAAATATTGTATTCAAAAATAATAAAAGTTTGGAGTGTGTAAGGGTTGTATGTTATTAAAATCTATATTTAAAAGCAAGAATTCTTATTAGTTTTTATTTTTTAGTGGATGATAATTTTAATATCATGTTTTATTCAGTCACAGTTTTCAGCGTTCAGTTAAAACAACTGAAAAGATGGTTTAATATATTATGATATTTGTGAAAGATTTACAATTGTGAACTGATATTTCTTTTCTTTTCTTTTTTTTTTTTTTTTTTTTTTTTAGCACCTATTACATTTGTATTAAGACTACAATTTGAAATATTACTCAAATGTTGATCAAATTATGAAATAAAAATTAATACATTGAATTTGAGAAGATGATTTTCTTCTTTTGATGGCTGGGTAGTATGTGCTGTTCAAAAATGATTTTCAAAAGTGTTGAACTGTCATTTTTAAAAAGTTTATTTCTTAAAA
>BPLR01004678.1:0-29187 GCA_021605095.1 Caerostris extrusa
TAAGATTTACAACTCGGGATAAAAATCTCCAAAATTGATATTTTGAGAAATTTTGGGAGCATCCACTGCATCTTATTTCCCTATCAATAGTCCAGATTCTCATTATCGTATCATTCATCACTTATAATCTGCCTTGTATATTTCAAATTATGATGGGAAATTGAGCATTTAATATAAATATCCAGTATGCAGTTATATTACTGCAAAGTTGCATAGATTTAATTTTCAATTGATTTGCAAACAATTTTCTGGCATCTTATCATTTTCTTTTTTATTCTGCTTCATTTCATACGACGGTAAGCAGACATATAATTTCGACTTCAATAGCCTTTCTAGTATCATTAAGGAAAGAGTGTCCATATGTCCAAATGGACCTTTAAGAATCCCAAAATTGCAAACATTTCAATAGATATTCAAACCTACTTAAATACTCACCACTATCTCTTAGATATTTTGTGTGTGATTAATAATGCTAATGTTGAATATTTCTGACTTTCAGTTGTTGTTTATTTAGTTGTCTAAAACATTTTATCATATCTTGCCCAATTTTCCATCAAAAAAACAAAAGAGATGAAAAAAAAAGCATCTAAAGTACAACAGGCAAATTTTCCATTTCTCTGTTAAGTATCTATATAAAACATAATTTTAATACTATATATATATATATTTGAGTCAAAGTTATAAAAATTTTTTACACATTTGGAAATTAAAGGTAAAGAAAACCACAACAACAAAGTTGGCCATTTATAGCTCATGGCTATAGATAGCCGCAAGCCTCTATCAGGAAGAAACATTGTATTTAGATGAGGAGATAATGCGGGTGCATGAGACAACAACAAAAGTAGAAAAAAGAAAAATTGTTGTTCTTTGTGGTGGCGATTTCTTTCTTGAGCATGGTGATGCTGATGATATAGCATGGTGGCAGCCGCAGGTACCTATCTGGAAAAACTTCAGATGAGGAAAAATATACATGAAAGTAGAAAAAGGAAACTGTTTTTTATGTTGGCGATTCCGTTCTTGTGCTTTAAGGATGATGATGGTTTGGCATGGTGGCAGCCGAGAAATTCTAACTTGGAAAAATTTTAGAAGAGGAGCAAATACAATGCATGAACAGCAACAAGGTGGACAAAATGAAACTTGCCCAAAATGTAAATGGAACACATAAACAAATGATTAGGTGTATAATATATATATATAGATAGATATATAATGTTGTGTGCATAATATATATATATATATATGATTTGTTTGTGTGGTAATCAGCAGGCGGTGACATATCATGGTTGCTTGTCTCTGACAGAGTCTGTTTACAATGTGGGGGAGTATGCAACTTTGAACACTGACCCCCACGAGAGGGGACAGGTCCCCGTAGAGGAAGAAAGAAGCCCCGTGGATGGGCGCGTAAAAAGAACGGCTGGCAGGGGTCAAGGAGAGAGGAGCGATTTTGGGCAGGCTGCGTCAAGCAGCGAGAGAATATGCTTACATAATTAATAACTAATGTAAATATCATTGTAAAATATAGTATCATTAAATGGCTTTATTTAAAGTAACGTCCCGTTACTGCGTTACTGTATGTCAAATCCCCTAGACACCCACTGCAAAAGTACAGTCATTGTTAGACTGGTGAGAGAAATCTACAAGAATTGTAGGTTCGGCCGGGATGAATCTATTCGAACCGGTTGAAACTTCTATACACACATATATATATATATATATATATATATATATATATATATATATATAAATATATATATATATATATAAATAAGTAATTAAATAAAAGTTAAGTTCTAAAAAAGAAAGAAATATTGATAATAAATTTTAAAAAATGATAAGGAAGAAAGATGCATATAAAGATAATAAATGTTTATAAAGATATTATAGATTGGTGCCTTACTGCAATTAACTTCATCTTCACCGTAATAGCAATCATTATATCCATCGCATTTCCGAGATTTGTTAAGGCACATGTAGTAATTGTTCGGCTTTCTGCAACTGAAGTAATCGTTTGTAGGGCATTTGCTGCCGCTCATTGCTGTGGAGGAAAGCAAAAATTAGTAAAAAATATGTTATCAAAACAAATTGGCCAGAAATATATGAAATGCTTATAAAATACAACAAAAAAAGTCCAAAAAGTTTTCAAATTAAAATTCGGGGCTTATGGAAATTCAATTTTTTTCATTTTAGGTTGCTCTAGGTTGCTTTAGGTTAGGTCATTTTTAGGTCCTTGACATCTGTGCTAAATTTGACGTCAAAATATTTAGTGTTTGAGTTACGCTTGGTTTTGTGAGACGGTAAAAACTGATTTTTGAAATGTCGGAATTAATTGAGCAAAAACTTGCATTCAATTTTGTTTGCGGAAACGTATGGAATGATGCAGAAGTCATTCGGTGAATATATCGTGTCTATATAGGAACGAAATGTTTAGAAGTGGTATAAACAGTTCAAAAGAAGGTGGCCGAAAGCGTTAAAGTTGAAAAGCCCTCTGGTCGACCATCCACCTCAACCGACGAAGCTCGCGTCCAAAAGATTAAAGATTTGTTGCTTGCAAACCGTCGAATCGACCATGCTGATGATGTTGGAATTTCAAAAGGATCGGTCAATTCCATTTCGGGCCTCAAACGCGTCAAATCCCGAAAACACTGAATGCGCCAGTTCACACTCCATTGATTCTTGGGGACTTTTTCGCCAAAAATTAAACTCCTATCGTTCCACATAATTCATGAAACCCATATTAATCACACCGTGCGACTTCTGGCTATTCCTAAACTCAAAAGACCACTCCGGGCACACCGTTATGAGTCGATTGAAGAAATTCAATGTGAATCGCCGCGCGCTTTGAAGGTCATTCCTGCCGATGACTTTTTAGCATGCATTGAGGATTGGAAAAAAAGTTGGCATAAGTGCATTGTGTTCGGAGGGGATTACTTTGAAGGCGTTGTAATAAATTCGGAAGAATAAATAAAGAGTTTTAAAAACAAAAATAATTGGTCTTACTTTTGGGCATAGTAGTATATAACGCACACGACAAAATTATCCAAAAATATTTAAAGTATTGAAGGAACATATATATTTACTGATTATAATCAAACCAAAAGATTTATGAGACACATTATACACTCATGTCCATAAATTAAGGATAATGAAGTTCAGGCAAAGGAAGAGACAGAAGCAAAACAAATTTGACTTATTTGTAAAGTCTACTTATTAAACAAAAGGTAAAGAGCAAAAAAGATGCTATATGTTTGACATAATTAATAAAAATTGCGATTTTTACTCCCTGGAGCAAATTTCAAAAAAGAACCTATTCACAAAAACAGTATAGCATGATTAGTATGATGGTTAATATGGAGTATGTCTCCCGGACGATGCAACACAGGCCTTACAACGCCTAGGCATGCTGAGTATCAAATTATCAACCTAATCTTGAGGAATATTACACCACTCATCAAGCAATGCCCTCCGAAGTTCCGGGTTGAAAGATGGGAGGGCGTTGACGGGCTGCAATTCGTCAGCCAAGCATATCCCACACATGCTCTATTCGATTCAAGTCCGGTGAGTATGCTGGCCAATCCATACGGGTGATATCCTCCAATTGAAGGCATTCGTCTACAATGTTTGCACGGTGAGGACGGGCATTGTCATCGATAAACAGAAATTCAGCACCCATGGCGCCCCGAAAAACAAACGTACATGTTGTTCCAGAATGACATCCCGATAGATGTGGCCTGTCATCGTTACACTCTGAACATGCAGGTCAGTTCTGGAACCAAGAATAATTCCTCCCCCAAACGAGCCATCCTGTTTCACCGTAATGGTGTCGTTCAATGGTGTTCTCTTGGTGGTGACGGGTACCTGGCGCTCTCCATATGAAAATTCGGTGAGAATCAGACTACAAACTAAACCTGGACTCGTCGGAAAACATCACACTAGACCACTGTTGCGGTGTCCACAATGCATGCCCTCTACTCCAGGTTAATCGCAGGCGACAGTGAGTTGCGGTAAGTGGAACACATCTGACAGGCCTACGAGCATATTGGCCAATGTGCCCTAAGCGTCTGTACACGGTCTGCCTTGAAACTGTCGTACCGGCAGCTGACGAGACAGGTCTGATGTTGTGCTCCGTCTGTTTTTTTTGGCAGTAACTGCTAAATACCGGTCCTCATTCGGAGTTGTAACTCGGGGGTCGACCTGTGCTGTAACATCTACTCACATTACTATCATCTTGGAATCGTTGTCAAAACCTGGAGATGACACTCTGGGCGATTCAAGTTCCTCGGATACTTCCAGCTGGGTACGTCCACATTCCAGTCGTCCGATAATTCTACCACGTAAAAAATCATCCAAATGCTTCCTTTGTCCATAACTATGCGGTTATTGCACTGAAAGGCTTTTTAAAACGCTTGTGAACAATTTTACTTCTTTGCCACCATTCCTTATATACCCCTCTTTTACACTCTCATCATTGTGACGTACTATCCGCGCCATCTGCTGGTTTCCTGTAATTTGCATATTCTTCTTCAAGATGTGTGTGATAATTCTACAGGTGAAATTTTTATTTTAGAATTCAATTTCTGTGTGATTCTGAATTATTCTTAATTTACGAGACACATTATATTAGAATTTGGGGAAAAAAGATAGATTGTTCTAAATTGATTAGTCAATTGGTTACCATTATTTCGAGATGTATTGTAGAATTTTTCCCAGGGAAGAGTTGTGACACTTCTTTCCCAGGGAGAGAAGAACGTATATTCTTTGGCAAGTACATAATAACAACCTATCACTCAAATTTGACATATAAGCAGTGCTGTGGTAGTTATATTACATACTATTAGTGTTTTGTACTAATGAGAACAACCTGTCAATCAAATCTGATAGCAGATATTCATCGTCAGGGATAGTGTGATCTCATGAAATTAGCGATTGTCTGTGCGACCTTCACAGGTCAAAACAACTACAGACTGAATATGGACAACACCATGAGTTGCTACATCGTGATTGGTGATAAACAGTGGGCTGAGAAAAGGCCTACCCCAATAAGTGTTAAATATAAATTTAACACTTCTCATTAGGAATAACACTTCTCACTATAAATGAGAAGTGTTAATAAAAGTTAAAGCTGATTTGTTAAAGCATTTAGTTGAACAGTTTATCAAAAGATGTTCTATTTTTCAGAAGTTATAATAAATTATAGAAATAAGTCCACTTACAGCAATAGAGTTCATCGGAATTGTCTCCACAATCATTTCTGCCATTGCAGTGGTAGCTGCGTAAAATGCACTTGTTGTTCCCGCATTTGAATTGGTAAAAATTGCACCTTCCGATGCCTTCCTCGAAGATTTTCTGTCGAATATATTCTGAAATTTAAAGGGTTACTTTCAAAATACATATAATATATAAATATCTGCGAAAGTTTATCATATTTCAGTGAATTTTATTTTGTGCAAAACGGATTGTTCGAGAAGGTGTAGTGATTTTTCTAATACCCTTGACTTTACTAATACCCTTTTTTCAATTCCTCCTATTAGCTCACACTCTTCCCTATATATATCTTGTTCATAAAATACTTTTTATTCATCCACTCAAGTTCAAATACATTTTTAACTTGTTGTGGATGACATTGAATGTTAATACAGTTTTTTCGAATATTAATTCAGTTATTAAATTTAATTAATTAATTTTAGGGTTTTTTATAATTAAGTTGCATATATCTACCAATAGATGGCACCAGATAAACTTACAAAAATGAATGAAAATTATTTATAAAGGATTTTCTGCAATATAATGAAAAAAGCAGGAATTGCCTTTAAAAAAATGTTTTTTATATTACTTGTTTTTATTTTTAGCAATAGTACTTTATCAAACAAATTCATTGACCAGTGTGTGACAAACACACATAACACATACACATGATGTTAAACAAAATAAGTAATGTAAAAAAAAAAATTTTAAGTCAATTTCTACTTTTTTTCATTATATTGAAGAAAGTTCTTTATAAATAAAGTTGAAATTTTCTCTTACATCTGGTGCTATCTAGTGGTAGATAAATGCAACTTAAATCTAAAAAAAAAAAAACTAAAATTAATTAATTCAATTTAATTACTGAATTACTACTTGAAAAAAACTGTATTAACATCCAGTGTCATCCACTACAAGTTAAAAAAAAAATGTATCTGAAATCGAGTGGATGAATAAAAAAGTGTTTTATTAACGATTGAAAATTTGAACAAGATTTATATAGGGAGAATGTGAGCTAATAGAAGGAATTGAGAAAATGTATTACATATAAGCATTTTTTCAGGAAAAAGATTGAAGATGTGTCCAGCACTGAATTAGCTGCTTACATCAATGCATTCTTAGTTACTTGCATAGACCCCAAAAAATTCTATGTTCACTATATTGCAGAAAGTCCTTTATAAATAATTTTCATTCATTTTTTAAGTTTATCTGGCGCCCTCTATGGGCAGATAAATGCAACTTAAATCTAAAAAAAACTAAAATTAGTTAATTAAATTTAATTACTGAATTACTATTTGAAAAACTGTATTAACATCAAATGTCATCCACTACAAGTTAAAAAAAATCTATCTGAAATCGAGTGGATGAATAAAAAATGTTTTATTAACGATTGAAAAGTTGAACAAGATATATATAGGGAGAGTGTGAGCTAATGGTAGGAATTGAAAAAGCATGCAAGATCAGAATGCAAAACCGACAAAAAAATTTCAAAAGTCAACACAAGTCAGTCAGTCCGGAGATCTTAAAGGTTTTTTTGCCTGCCAGTATCTATCATATAAATGTCCAGATACCTCAGAGCAATCTTTAAGGTGCGATGCATCTATAACAGTGTCTCTCCGCATAATACACAATTAGGGAACGAAAAGATGTTAATTCTAAACAATAAAAAAAATTTTAAGTCAATTCCTACTTTTTAAGTTGAAATTTTCCTCTTACATCTGGCGCCATCTATTGCTAGATACATGCAACTTAAATCTAAAAAAAAACTAAAATTAATTAATTAAATTTAATGAATGAATTAATATTTGAAAAAACTGTATTAACATCAAGTGTCATCCACTACAAGTTCAAAAAAAATGTGTTTGAACTTTAGTGGAAAAGAATAAAAAGTATTTTATGAACGATTGAAAATTTGGCAAGATATATATATAGGGAGAGTGTGAGCTAATAGTAAGAATTGAATAAATATCCTACAAGGCAATCATGCCTAGTCTCCAATCGGAAAGCTACAACAACATGTCGTCTAGAGGCAGCTGGAACCTTTCAAAGAGCTTATGTGTGCATCCATATATTCGTAAATGAACTGTCGAAATTATGAGAAACAATTAACTTAAATTAAAATAATATTCTTGCAAATATATGACATATGTTACGTGTTTTATTAACACGCTTTTATTATTTTCACCTTGTATGTTTGTTTGCTTGTAACTGACTCTTTGGGCTCGATTTTTCCCTACTTTAAGAGATCGGATTTAATTTAAACGATGTTGACTTTTCAAGGACCGACGACACTAAAATATTTTGATGCGTTTATTATCTCATCATGATTAGGATCTCCAGGATGAGTGATTTTATTTTAACTTGCGAAGAACAATTTAACCCAAATAGAATGAAAGTACCTAAGACTTTCAAACCTTCGTGTGACAGTAGCACAACGGATAACGCCCTTGACTACGGATCAGGAGATTCCCTGTTCGAATCCCGGCTGGCTCGTCATATTCGCATTTAGCCTTTGTTTTACTCACAATTAAATTATTGTAATAACTATAGTTCCAGTCCTCCGTACCGGGACCTCATTTAAATATTATAGTTTAAAAACACTAAAAAACAAGCTTTTAGAGTTAATCAAACTGAAAAGTAAAAAATAATAACATATGGCAATTGTTAACATTGTATGACATTTTTAAACTAATTTTGCATTTCGGAATGAAAAATTATAACGATTGATAACGAGCACCCCACACTTTTGGAACAGTGACATTTTGTTCAGTCATTTTATTCTTATGTTAACAATTATTTTTTACATTTTAGTTTGATTAACTCTAAAAGCGTGTTTTTTAGTGTTTTTAAACTATAATTTATTTATGAGTTCGCAGAATAATTAAATTATATTCTGCAAACTCATAATGCGCGCGCATCTTCAAACATCTAATATAACAGGTTCTATGTTTCACTTATCTTATTATTATGATCTTAGTGACCATCCCTAGATACGCACAGTTGCTTGTTGAAAGCAGAGCAGACCAGGCTCTTTGTTCAAGTTGTTAGCGCTTTTGGTTCAACTTCTAACTGCGAATCTTTTTTATCAAAAATGAAGTTGATCAAACGCAAAACACGCTCAAACATAACGGACGCTAACCTGCAACACCCATTACGATGGGCAAATACCCAAATAGAGATCAATTTGCAAAAGTTAAGTGAAAGAAACAAATATCGCTCTAGTAAAAAAAAAAAATATTTTTAATGATTTCATTTTTTTTTATTTCGTTTATATTTTTATTTTTTTTATATTTCATTTTTAGTGTTATATATTTCTTTTTAAAATGTGCGTTTAGTACCATTAATATTATATTATCTATGTTTATATTTTCGGGTTCGAGTCCCGGCGGTGCCGTGGATGTTTGCAGTGGTTCGGAATCCACTTTAAACCGTAGGTCCCGGTCTAATAGGATCGTAGAGCGTTGTGGGGGCATTGTTACAGCGTGGCTTATCTTCAAGTTACACGCGCCCCCTGGGTAATGCAAAAGTGAGTAACGTCTGTGTAGCGCTTGCCTTAAGGCACCCATGACCAAACTGTCTAAATGTTTGCCAGCTTTATTAGAAAGAAAAAAAATGTTTACATGTAAGAGTAATAGTTAACACAATAATAATAACTCATTATGTTTCAATTTTTTACTCAAAAAACTGTCTATAGTGGGTCTAAATTTAATACGGGTTATATAATTTTATATGCGGCCCGCGGTGTTATAATGTATTCTCAAAGTGGATCGCAAGATCATTTGGGTTAGCCACCCCTGTCCTAATAACATATTTATTATATCTAAATATATAATTAAAACACCAATGTGTTAGAGCAGGGGTCTCCAAACTTTCCAGCCTTGGGGCCGTACTGTTTATTCCAGTAAGTACCAAGGGCCAAAACCGTTTAATTTTTTCTGCCATTATCTATAAATTTTAGACTAATCGCCGAGAGCATACGGTTGCTAAATTCGCTGGTTCAATTACTACAATCTTTTTTAATAGTGGTACAAGTAAAATTGATCCACAACTACAAACTATTGTCAGTGAAAAATCACAATTACATAAATCTCATTACTATTTTTTTACAAGTGGATACCCCGCGGTTTCATTCACGTTAATTTATCTTTTCCGTTCCTGAGGGATTTTCAAGATAAAAATCATATGTTTGATTCAGGATACATACATTCCAAACATCGATACTCTTTACCCCAACATAACTACCGAGGGTAACCTCGGGATGATCAGTAGTTTATAATGTTAGTGAGATTTATTTCAATTATTTATTAGTTGTTATGCTTAAGTTAAATTTTCTGCGTATTATGCTTATTAAGCTTTGCATAGCAAATCAATAAAACCAAGTTATTATCATTTTGTGTTTTTTTATCCAACTTATTACAGCAACAATAAGCTATTCACTGTCGCGGGCCGGATTGATGATACTGGCGGGCCGGATTTCCACCCGCGGGCCGTAGTTTGGAGACCCCTGTGTTAGAGAAACTAAAATTGTACTTACCAGTATTAGCAGCATATATTAACGTCAATATAAGCATCAAAGAAAATACCAATTTGCAGAAGGCACCCATCTTTAACATCTGACTTACAATTCTTGCTGCAATGTTGTTTAAGTAGAATCAAAGACAAATCGTTATCAAAGGACAATTAAATCGTTACTGAAAGAAGTCCTCAAACTCTTCTAGTGAATGAAATCCGTAATCTGATCTGACAGACATAAATAAACACTCGGTTAACATGAACTGAAACTCAAGAAATACGAACAGAAACCGTAACTAGGCTAATAAATTAGTCGCGAAAGAGAAAGTTATTTCAAAGAAGTTTTTGATTGATATTTTTTTCTTTCCGAATAGAAAAGGCTAAATAGATAACATATTGGGTTTCAAATTGGAAATGATTCAAAACCTAAAAGCGAAACTAAATTGAAAATACCATTGGCTGGAATGAACACTAGATCAATTGAAAGATGAACGAAGCTTTTGGTTGCGGAGTCACCCACATGCTTACTGTCCTTGATTGTTGAAAGCATTGCCTTTGGTCTATGCCCACTCAATTGTTATGCCTTATTCATTTTTTTTTATTAATATAAATATAGTAAAAAAAATTTTTTTTTAAAAAGTGAGTAGAAACATACTATTGTGTCCAAAAAGTAAGACCAGTTTTCAATTTAAATTTCCAGGCATATGGTATTTCAATTTTTTTTCTTTTTTAAGTAGTTGGCACTGTCCTTGACATCTGTGGGAAATTTGACGTCAAAATATTCATTAGTGCTTGAGTTATGCTTGGTTTTGTGAGATGCTAAAACTGATTCCGGTGATATAGTGTGAGCTGGCGAGTTCAGTGTTTTCGGTACCAATCAATTTTTGACGCGTTTGAGGCCCAAAACATCTTTTAAAATGGAATCTTGAAATTCCAACATCATCAGCAAGGTCTCTAATTGTAAATCGACGGTTTGCAATCACCAAATCTTTAATTTTTGGACGTGAACTTCGTCGGTTGAGGTTGGGGGTCGACCGGAGGGCTCTTCGTCTTCAACGTGTTCTTTGAATTGTTTTTACCACTTTTAAACATTTCTATCCGATATAGGAATGCTCACCGAATACCTTCTGCATCATTCTATACGTTTCCGCAATCAAATTTAACGCAAGGTCTTGCTCAATTAACTCAGACACTTCAAAAATCACCGGAATCATTTTAGCATCTCACAAAACCAAGCGTAACTCAAGCACTAATGAATATTTTGACATCAAATTTCCCACAGATGTCAAGGACAGTGCCAGCAACCTAAAAAAAAGAAAAAAAAAATCAAATACCATATGCCCGGGAAATTTAAATTGAAAAGTTTGAAGTCTCACTTTTTTGGACACAGTAGTATACGAATATATTCAAAAGTAAAACAGGAAATATTAATACATTGAAAAGGATGATTGAGCTGCCAATAAGCGAGCTTGCTCTATGATACTTCAGAAAGAGAAGATTAGGAAAGGATACTGAAAACAATTCTTATCGCTTTCTATTTTCAAATTGAGTAATGTCATAAATTGGGAGGGATCTAAGAACAGAATGACCAGTAAAATGGATAGAGCCATAAAACTTTTAGAGGTATTAAAGATGAATAGGGCCTGATTGGCCAAGTGGTTAGCGCTCTGGCGCTCGGTACCACAGGTTTCAGGTTCGAGTCCCGGCGGTGCCATGGATGTTTGTAGTGGTTCTGAATACATTTTAAACCGTAGGTGCCGGTCCTAATAGGATCGTAGAGCGTTGCGGGGCATTGTTACTCCGCGTCCGTGGCACATCTTCATGTTACACGCTCGTCCTGGGTAATGCAAAGTGAGTAACGTCTGTGCAGCGCTTGTCTTAAGGTATCCAAGACCAAGCTGTCTAAGTGTTTGCCAGCTGCATTAGAACAAAAAAATTTTTTAATATTGCGATAATCAAGAGATTTTCTATTATCTTCATTTCTGAAGTACCCAGGCGAATTTTTAATCATTCGAATAACTTTATTTTCCCGTCTTTGAACAATTTCTAAATTTGATTTGGCTGTTGAGCCCCAAACCGGACTTGCATATGTGATTGTAGGATGCATGTAATGTATTCCATGATAGACAGCTGTCATATTTTGCAAATGAGAGGGTAAAAAAAAAAAGAACAGAAGAGTTAAAATGTTTTCTTAGATCAGGGGGTCTCCAAACTACGGCCCGTGGGCCAAATCCGGCTCGCCAGTGTCATCCATCCGGCCCGCACAGCGAATAGCTTATTGTTGCTGTAATAAGTTGGATAAAAAAATACAGATAAACTAATGAACATCCGCGTTTACCCTCGGTAGTTATGTTGGGCTGAAGAGTATCGCATATGTACGTATATCAATGTTCGGAATGTATGATATATGCATATGATTTTTATCCTGAAAATCCCTTCAGGAACGGAAAAGTTAAATTAACGCGAATAAAACCGTGGTGGCAGAAATGGAAATGGCAATAATGGCAGAAAAAATTAAAACGGTTTTGGCCCTTGGTACTTATTGAGTAAACAGTATGGTCCTAAAGCTGGAAAGTTCGGAGACCCCTGTCTTAGATTATTAATATGCATACAATACAAAAAGGGATTTATGAAGGGTACACTTAAGTATTTCAATTTTCGAGGACAATTTGACAGGCTATTAAAAATGGGAATGTTAGGATAAGTATTATTAAGCTTGCGCGTAAAGCTTCAGTTTGTCAGTGTTCAAAGCAGCCTTCCATTCAGTAAGCCAGCTTTCAAGAGAAGAGATGTAATTTTGCAATAAATGAGTGATATAATAAGAATTTTGTTGCGATCATTTTGTTGTATGTTGCAATCATAAGTCCACTATTGAACACTTACTGACTTTAATTTTTCAAATTAATCGTTCTAACTAATCTTTTTTTTTAATTTTTTGTCCCAGTCACAAAATAAAGCTTAACAAACTTATGTCACTGTATTTAAATTACATTTTTCTCAGTGGTTGCCTGTTGCCATCTTAAGTCCACTATTGAACACTTAATAACTTAAATTTTTCTAATTAATCATTCTAATTAATTTTTTTTTCAATTTTTTGTCCCAGTCACAAAATAAAGCTTAATAAACTAATGCTATTGTTGTAAACTAATGTCATTGTCATGTCACTGTATTCTATTAAATTATTTTCACAGTGATTGCATGTTATGATCATGAGTACATTATTGAACATTAACTTTAACTTTTCTAATTAATTTTTCTAATTAATCGTTTTCTAATTAATTTTTTTAATTTTTGTACCAGTCGAAAAAAATTTATTATTACGACGACGACGATTTTAGGTTGACGGAACTCCTTGGTCACTAGGTAACCAGTAGCTCCTTCTTTGCATGTGAAAGGAAATTACTTTAGCTTTAAGCCCATTGCATTAAAAATAAACAATTAAAATAGAGATAATAATAAATGGAGAAGAGAAGTTTTTTTTCAATAAAGTATTTAATAATTATTAATTATAATTTAATAATTAAAATAAGAAAGGAAAAAGAGGATTATGAAGAATTACAAAAACTGAATGAAGAGAGTTAAATGGTAATGACGGGGAAAATCTGCGAATCGTACAAGGTCAGTTGCAAGTGAGCGATGGAAGAGCAGAGCCTGGGGGAAACGAAAACGTTTCGACTATTCAAGCAGCAGCATTGAGGGGGAAAAAGAGGAGCAGAGTGCGGCCTTTGTAATGAACAAATCAAACCAGTGGGAAGAAGAGCAAATCATTGAGCAGCTTACGTGGTGATCCAGAAAAGATGAAATCAATGCTAATGAATAATGTTCAGAACTGCGCGAGGCAGTTTGCGGTTTTTAAAAGGAGAAATATCGTACTCGTGATTATCATGATCTTTTAAAACAGGGTTGTTTATAATAGGAATGGAATTATAGAAATTTTTTGCGATTTTGTGTACAAATTGTCTAAAACTAGGAATTGAAAGTGCATATCTGATATCCTCGTTTCTGAAGAACCAGCGCGAATTTGTGATCATTCGAATAATTTTATTTTCTAACCTTTGGATGACCTCAAAATTTGACCGAGAGAAAATTTTTAAAATTTTTTTATAAAAGTAGGAAAGGAGATGAACATATAATACATAATATATATTTTCTTTTTAATTTGCCTCGGACCGGCAAATTAAAATTCTATTCGCGGGCCGCATAAAACCTTCCTGCGGGTCGGAGTTGACCCGCGGGCCGTAGTTTTCCATCCCTGAAATATTGTATTCCAAGGTTTTGGAGTGGGTAGACGTGTTTTCGTTTACTTCGTTTTATGGTTGAGATGAAGTAGGAGGCGCGCAGGGGAACGGACCTGAAGTACCCTTGAAGAGTTCTAAAGAGATTTCTTATATTGAAAAAGAAAAATAAGATGTCAAGAAATTACTACGACTCAGACTGACATAAAAATGCTGGAAACCCCAACTGGAGGTTGTCAATGACTGGAACGGAATAGCTCATGATGTTGCCCTAGGACATCATCAGATGAGACAATGCCTGATGAACATGCTAATTCAAGAAAGAAAAAGTTAAGTAGTCTTGGCTCATGCTCTTTGATCAAATGCTCTTAAATAATCGCAAAATAGCGCCAACCCAAAATAGCGCCAAACCAAATAGCGTCAAACCAAAACGTAATACTAATCACTTAAATTCTAATAATCTTTGCAATGATGTATTTCAATACCCTAACAAAAGATTAACAGCTAAAACTTCTTATAATACTAATGATAATGATAGTAATTTACAATTGAAAAATAAATTTCAAAAATTCAGTAGTATACATGATCAGGGCCAGATTTTCCTATAGGCAAACTAGGCTTCAGCCTAGGGCCACAAGATCAAGAGGGCCTACGTTCAAATTGCTAGCTAAATTAGAATTACTGTTGTTTCCTATTAGGATTCATTGTGAAATGAATGCAGGGAGTTTTGTTCATAGAGGACAACCTGAAGAAAAACATCAACAACATATATTTAAACTAAACAGCACATCCCAAACAAACATATTACAGGATTTTTCTTTCTCCATTTTCCTTGAACACAACCGTGTCATCCATTTTCTTTTCTCGTCTCACTGTTGCCACTCCAGCACAGAGAAACTTACCTCTCATTACAGCTACAGTTTGATCTTAACGCGACAATTACACTATTCTAAAAACAGTAAGCACCAAAACACTGAATCGAAAATAAGGCGAAATTCTACACGTATGACTAATAAACAAACAGAAAAATGTATTGGTTATATACATTTTTATGTTTGTATGGTATTATACATTACAGATAGAAAATATGATAATTTTTATTGCATATTTTATTTTCGTAGTCAAAGATTTTTATTATTTGAATTTTGTTTCTTTTGTAAATGTTGTGTGTTATGTTTGATTAGTTGTTGTTACAAGTACTATATAGGGTGCTGAGAATAAATGTCCATAAAAGTGTCCTCGACTTTTTTTTAATTTATTATCCGTGCCACATTTTTTATAAAGATTAGTACCAATCATTACATGTTTCATTTAACATATTGATGTATATCACAGTAATGGTGTATTTTATTATCTCTCATGTAATTTACAAACTTAAAAATGGGAGGTGAAAGGGCCTCTTAAGCGGAGTAGCCTAGGGCCTCTTTTCATCTAAATCCGGCCCTGTACATGATGTTGATGAAAATGTTGTTATTAATGTTATTACTGTTAAAATGCTGCCTGTTATGGTTAAGTCTATGGAAAATTTTAACTTTAACTTTAAAAAAAAAAAATTGATGAAGCTTTTGAGGACAAAGTGCCTATGAAAGTAGCGGGTCAAATGTTAAAAACGTTCTCCTCAGACGAAGAACAGCACCATGAAATTGCTCGTTATTTAAAGAAGGAATTACAGTTACTCTAGAGCTGCTCTGAGAATTTTTTTCTATAATACTTTACAAAAATTCAGAGATATAAATTTAAAATTCATATGTGCTTAAGTTTTATCATATATTAATTATAATTTGAAAGCATTCTTAACGTTGATTTATTTTAAGTTATTTTTCAATTTGTTTTTGTTCGGTTTTTGAAATTTTCGGTATGTGTTTAACAAAGAATACGAGTAGATTGCTTCGGTTCGAGGTGTCGGTGATTGTGTGTGTGTTTCGTTGAGAATTTCAGGGAGTTTTGCACTATCACTGACTTCTTATTGTAGATTATTACGGAGATCCTTGGCCGCGTAGCGTCCACTAGCTCCATCATTTTAAAATGTTCATAGCGGTGGTCTCATGCCCTTTGAGTTAATAAGCAAAATAGAAAATTAAATGCCCTTTTTTTAAAAAAGAATTATTTATTTAATAAAATTATAAAATGAAAAATAAATTTTCATCACTGATTCTTTGACTTTTTTGATTTGACTTTCTTTGATTTGAAATTTCATCAACAAGCATTTCAAAATGTAGATGTTGATGAAATCAGTTGCATGTAATAAAACCGAATGTATCGCTGACTTTAGACTTGAGCTGCTTTGGAGTGTGCTTGGTGACAAATATCTTTTTTGATCGTTTGTTTTGTTTTGAGTTTCGAAAGTTAAATTTTTTTCCTTATTTTTTAATCCTATTTGGACTTCTTTCCGGGTAAGTTACCGGTAAATTTTAGTTAGATTCTTCGCAATTCGTTCAGGTTTGTTGTTAATGTTTTAAAGCAAATAGGAGGGCCCAATTCTCTAAGTGGCCATACTTAGAGTTTTGATATGGCAGTAAATAACAGTCATCCTAATAGCATGGATTTTTCCTCTGAAATAGACCTCAATTTCATTTCTTCTATATTACGTCCATTACGAACATTAGATATTACGTCCAAATTGCATTTGGCACACGAAAATGAAGCGCACTCATTTCTTATCGTATTTGAGGTGACAAATGGATCAATTCCAAGGGCACACCCCAAAATCTTAAAAGATAACATTTCCTCTAAAATAACAACTTTAAAACATATTGATTTCATGCGGATCACTCGTCAGAATAAACTTCTGTTTTCCGCCTCTCACTATGATGCAGCTAAAGAATTAGTAAATATTAAAACCATATCGGGAGTTCCGGTAAATGCATCGCTTTATCCGGAAAAGATCTCCACCCGTTTCCTATTACATAGCATTCCGACAGACATTTCTCTTCTGAACTTGTTTTTTAATTGGAAGAAGAAAATAGGATTTCTGTCATAGAGCTCAACAGATTTGCAAATAAAAGAGCAACGCCGACTTTCACCTCTCTGGTTTTAGTCACTATTTTGGGTACGATATTTGAACAGGACCTGAATGGCCGAGTGGCTAGCGCTCTGGCGCTCGGTACCATAGGTTTCGGGTTCGAGCCCCGGTGGTGCCATGGATGTTTGTAGTGGTTCGGAATCCACTTTAAACCGTAGGTCCCGGTCTAATAGGATCGTAGAGCGTTGCGGGGGCATTGTTACTCCGCGTCCGTGACTTATCTTCAAGTTACAAGCGTCCCCTGAGTAATGCAAAGTGAGTAACGTCTGTGCAGCGCTTGCCTTAAGGCATTCATGACCAAGCTGTCTAAGTGTTTGCCAGCTGCATTAGAAAGAAAATATTACCTGAACACATAAGACTGTGGCTCACCCAGCAAAAATATCGTTATTCGTGGATAAACCCCGTCAATGTCGCAATTGTCACTCTTTCTCTCATCCCACTTCAAATTGTAAAAAATCTCTTACTTGTGAATTCTGCAGTTCCAATCATCATGTTGACACGTGTACCGAACAAACCCCCAAATGTATAAATTGTAGTGAAACTCATCAGACATTAATTGTCCTAGTCGCAAAGCTGAGGAAAAATTTTTGAGGTTTAAAACCCTCAACAGGCTTTCTTTCGTAGAAGCGCGGAGAATAGAGAGTTTTTGCATACCGTATTTTGGACGTCCGTTAGTTTTTCTCCCTAGCGCGCATGCTTATAGGAAACATTATTACAGATACGCATGCGCAATTTCCTATGAGCATGCGCGTAGGGAGAAAAACTAATGGACGTCCAAAGTATGGTATGCAAAAAAACTCTCTAATATATCGCATTCGAAAGAAGATACTTTTTTCTGCTAAAGTAAAAATAGCTTCTCCACCCAATTACATAACTAAAGAAGAAATTACTAAATTATTCCAACAGCACACCATGGAAACTCAAAATTTAGTTAAAGAAATTTGTCATGCACAGGCGTCCAATTTTCAGGAGTCATTAAAATTACTCACAGACAATATAACAACTAGTCTAAATTCTTTAAATCAAGCGATAAAGAAACTCTCTTTACCTCCAATGACATCTTGCAAGAATTCGATTTTACGGGGAAAAAGTCGATAGAGCGAGATAATCATTCTTCAAACTTCTTTACTTCCAGTTTAACTTCATTACTTTACTTCCAGTTTAACTTCATTACTGTTATTGAAAATTATAACTTTGCCTCTTAAGCTCATTGGTTTTTTGTTTCAGCGTTGCTGACCAATCTTTATAAACTTTTTATTAATAACTAAAACAATGTTTAAAGTAAGGGCCTGAATGGCCGAGTGGCTATGCGCTCTGGCGCTCGGTACCACAGGGTTCGAGTCCCGGTGGTGCCATGGATGTGCGTAGTGGTTCGGAATCCACTTTAAACAGTAGGTCCAGGTCTAATAGAGCGTTGCGGGGCATTGTTACTCCGTGGCTTATCTTCAAGTTACATGCGCCCCCTGGGTAATGCAAAGTGAGTACGTCTGTGCAGCGCTTGCCTTAAGGCACCTAAGACCAAGCTGTCTAAGTGTTTGCCAGCTGCATTAGAAATAAAAAAAAATTGTTTAAAGTGATACAATGGAATGCTCGTAGCATTCGAGCCAAACGTCCATTTCTGATCGAATTTTTTTCGTCTATGTCAGTATTAGCAATAGAAGAAGCATTTTTAATTCTGAAGATCATTTTCACCTTACGGGTAAAATAATTTATAGAACAGATCGTTCTGATAATTCACGCAGAGGAGGTCTTTTAATTGCAGTTGATTCTATTTTTCCTAGCAGAGTCTTTAATTTTGTCAATCTTCCTGATTCTGATAACGAAATACAAGCAGTTACAATTCATATTTCACATAAAACTATAACTATCGTTAACATTTATTCTCCAAGGGGTATTTTCACTATTGAATGGCTGGATACAATTAGTCAACAACTTCCTTCTAACTGTATTATTCTCGGAGATTTTAATTCTCATCATCCCATTCTCGGATCCATCTCTCTTCAACAGCTAGTTCTGAAATCCTGATCAACTGGATTCTTCAGAATAATTTTAATATTATTGATACTAACACTCCCACTCATATTATTCCGACGTAGGGATTGTAATATCAGACCAAAAGTTCAATACCGGAATTCGGTATTTTTTTAGATCTTAAAACCTTGATACCGGTTTTAATACCGGTAGTAGAAATTTTAGAAAAAAAGGAAGAAAACACAGGTGTTTTTTGTTTTATTGGCCAGTTTTATTAGAGAATGTAAATATCACAAACAAATTTTTGACTTATAAATTACAACAGTATATAAAGAATCGCAAAAAAAAAGTAAAGGAACGTCATATTTATTTAAATCACAAAAAGTGTAAATATCACTATTCAGTCTGTGGTACTCCTCCATTCACTTTAATAACTCTTGAACATTTTTTACATTGTGCCACCGTATTCTTTTCATCATATAAATAATGAAACCAAACCAAAGTATTATCAACTGATTTTTTATGTTCTTTAAAATTATTCTTATTCATTATTATGGGGTATTATTTTTGAGTATATATATATAATAAATCTGAAAAATATTTTGAACTCTAAAGTATGATATGCAAATACAATGTGAATACCAAGCTCACCGATTTAAAAATATCGAAATATTACGCACTTTCTTCCCAACTACAACCTTGTTTTCACAGATAAGAATTTCTAGGTTTCAGATAAGAATTCTGAATAAGAATTCACAGACAAGAATTCTAAAATTTCTAGTAAATACCGAAAAAAAACGGTATTTAAACTTGTGAATACCGGTATTACAAAATTGGACAAATGGCTCAAAATACCGGTATTGTAATCCCTACTCCGACTGTTGCATCGCTTATTGATCTCTCCATTGCCAGTGCAGATATTTACCCTAATATTGCTTATGTTGTTCACTCCGATCCCTACGACAGGGATCACCTTCCGATACAGATATCGCTTCAACTTCCCACTTCACAAAAATTTGTAGATCCATCATATTATGGTCTAAAGTCCATCTTTTCTTTCAAGATCAACATAATCTTGATCGCACCTTTTCATCATATTCAGATTTACATTCTTTCTTAACTCAGACTCTCCTTAACAACCAAAAACTTCATGAAACCTCTCACCATCAAAATCTCCCGTGGTGGAACTCTCGCTGCAATAATCTTTTAAGACAGAAACGCAAATTATTACATCAAGCTCGATCTCAACTTTCTCAGGACTTATGGATTTCATATAAGAAAATTTCTGCCAAACTTCGTCACTACATCTCTGATCTTAAGAAACAGTATTGGGATTTTATGAGTTCCTCTACCGGATATAACGGCAAAATTTATAAAATCATTAAAGCTATTCATAATAGAAACAATAATCTGGTTAGCAATAAAATTTTTCATTCAAATAATTCTGTTATTTCCGATCCGACTCAGCAAGCTAATTTATTAGCTACTCAGTTTAATAAAACCTTTGACCATCAATTTATTCCATTTGATCTTTCTGATAATTGCAACCAACATTACAATAGACCAAACTACATTTAACGAGCTAAAGATGCTATCCGTGCTACTCCTAATACTTCACCTGGCAGTGACAGTATTCCTGCAAAACTTATTAAAATTCTTCCTGATTCTTATCTTCTTCATCTGCTTAATATCTTCAATGATATTTGGTTAACTGGTGATGTTCCTCGGGAATGGTTAACAGCTAAAATTATTCCTATCCTTAAACCTGGAAAAGATAGCACTTCCCCTACCTCCTGTCGCCCTATCGCATTGATATCTATTATTAGTAAAATCTTTGAACGTATTGTTCTCAAAAGAATCATTCATTTCGCAGTTCTGATAAATTCCACCCCAACCATTCAGGATTTATTCCTTTCAAAGATTGTATGTATTCATTATCATTACTTCATCGTAAAATAATTGAAGCCAAAAACCAAAAAAATTTTGTATTTTTCTTAAGTTGGATATTTCTACTACATATGACTCAATTTGGAGAGATGGCCGTATCTATAAAATTTTACAGGTTGGTATAAAGGGAACTGCTGCTAGATGGATAAACAATTTTATTAATAACAGGAATTTTTATGTCAATGAGAAACTCTGATTCTATGAAATTATTTTCCACTCGTGGTGTACAGCAGGGAGTGTTCTTAGTGCTTTTCTGTTTACCATTTACATGAGAGATATTTATGAGATCATTGCTGATCATACGGGCCTGAATGGCCGAGTGGCTAGCGCTCTGGCGCTCGGTACCACAGGTTTCTGGTTCGAGTCCCGACGGTGTCATGGATGTGTGTAGTGGTTCGAATCCACTTTAAACCGTAGGTCCCGGTCTAATAGGATCGTAAAGCGTTGCGGGTGCATTGTTACTCCGTGGCTTATCTTCAGTTATACTCGCTCTCTGGATAATGCAAAGTGAGTAACGTCTGTGCAGCGTCTCCTTAAGGCATCTAAGACGTCCATGTCTGTTTGCCAGCTGCATTGGAAATAAAAAATTCCTGATCATACGGAATGCTTATTGTATGCTGACGATATTTTTCTTTTTAGCAGCGATCATTCTTTGAAAAAGTTCTTAATAACCTTCAAATAACCTTCATAAAATAACCCAATGGTGTGAAACGTGGAAATTTACCCTTCAACCAGAAAAGTGCGAAGCGGTTAACTTTTCTTATAAAAAACAACAACCGGCTCAACATCTGCATATTTAAAATATCCGCATCCCTTAATAACAACATACACGTATTTTAGGTATCATATTCTCTTATAACCTCCCTTACAAACAACATTTCCAGTATCTTAAAAGGAAAGTTATTAAAAATTAAATGCTCTTAAAGCAATTGCTGCTAATTTCTGGGGTTGTCGATCCTATCATTTAATTCAAATTACAAATACCACTATTCGTAGTTTACTGGAATATGGAGCTCCGATTTTTATCTCATCTAGCCATAGTAATTTCCAAATACCTAGCCCTTTATATCATCTGGCTTTGCGTATTGCAACAAGTCTTCAAGGTGGACACCGATTCCAGTTTTTTCTTTGTTTCAGAGGTTGCATATGCTTGCTGCTTTTTTTTTTTATCAAACACATTTCTTTTGATTCATCTTCTCCACTCCATTTATTTTCGATCGAGTAATAAAACTCCAAAGTTAAAACGTCCCATTTCATTACAATGCTTTTTTTCAGATCTTTTAGATAATTTAGACATCCAGCCTTCTAATTTAATTCCTAATTTTCCCAGTTAGAGTGAACTCTAAAGTCACGTTTCATCTCGGTGATTTACCTTTTCAAACCAAACAGTTACCTCATCATACCATCAAACTCCTCTTTGAACAATACAAAATGCGTATTTACGTATTAACGATACCTTGGTGACAGACTTGGCGGTTTTAAGTGTCGCCAATCTAACAGCTACAGATTTGGTGGTTTCAAAGTGGCGGCAATCTAACAGCTGCAGATTTGCTGAGTTTTGACGCCATTTTGTAGTGCTACGAAAATGCGTATTTGAGATTTTGCAAGAAACAGAACATGATGCAATTTAATTTTTCAGGAGCGAAATATTTTACCAAAACAGCGAAAATGTCCCAATTAGACTGTTTTGAATCCATGTTAAACTCTATATCGGCCTGTTTTCCACTGAAATCTGTTTGACTACCTTGTATTTAAATAAAATGTTTTTGACTACTTTGTGTTTAAATAAAGTGTTTTTGAATTTTGAAAGCGTTTTTGATTTTAAATGAAGTGTTTTATACATTTATTATTTGGAACAAAAATTTTAAGTGTAGATTGGCGCCACTTAAAAACCGCCAAATCTGTACAATATATTATTGTTTTTATTTAGTTTTTATGCTTTTAAATAAATAGTTATATCATATTTCCACGTAACTTAAAAATTAATTAAAATTTAATTGACAAATTAAATAAAATTCCCTCAAGCACAAATTATTCATAAATTCGTTAAGAATCAGTTGGTGAATTAGTAAGATGTTTATGATTTCTGGTATATCATAAGCTTAATATGATATGAAAATTATTGGAAGTAAATATTCAATTTTCTTAATAAAATGCCTTATATCTTTTAATCCTAATTAACAGTGAAATTTAATTTTTTATATGTAATGCATAGAAATCATGAAAGAAATTATTTAATTTCATGAATATATGTAGCTTGCAATATATTTAGATTTATGAATCATTTAAGAATTCACTAAGTAATTCAGTTATTTTCTTTTCTGTTACTTTTATTTTATTTAAATTATGTAAGTAAATTTTATTTATTTTTATATTATAATTCCCATTTTATTTAGGGAAAAATGACAACAAGCTTAAATCCCTAACCATGTAAATGATGGTTACAATACTCCTGAGAGAGGGGGGAAGGCGGACATTTCCATTATACATAACATATGTAAATTCCATTTACATATGTAAACCAATGCTTCATTAATCTGTTTCTTCATTAAGTCATTAGCATATGATGACTTGGCCAGCAATCCTAACTATTAGCAATTCGGTACTTACGTATTAACGATACCTTGGCGACAGTTATGCCAATAAAAAGCACACGCGCCAACCGCAGCTACAGATTTGGCTGTTTTTTAAGTGGCGCCAATCTACACTTAAAATTTTTGTTCCAAATAATAAAATATATCAAACACTTCATTTAAAAAATCAAAGCGCTTTCAAAATTCAAAACACTTTATTTAAATACAAAGTAGTCAAACAGATTTCAGTGGAAGACACGCCGATATAGAGAGTTTAACATGGATTCAAAACAGTCTAATTGGGACATTTTCGTTGTTTTGGTAAAATATTTCGCTCCTGAAAAATTAAAATTGCATCTTGTTCTGTTTCTGGCAAATTCCCAAAATACGCATTTTCGTAGCACTACAAAATGGCGTCAAAACTCAGCAAATCTGCAGCTATTAGATTGCCGCCACTTAAAAACCGCCAAATCTGTAGCTGTTAGATTGGCGACACTTCGCCAAGTCTGTCGCCAAGGTATCGTTAATACGTAAGTACCAGCCATTCTTGCCACTTTTATTTTGTCAAAATAAAAGCTTTTGTCAGTGTTTTAATAAAGGATATTTAAAATTTCACCATCAAAATTTAAAAGTAAACTATATCTCTTTAAGGATTGTATATATATATTTAAAAGATAAGTTCAAAAGTCCTTTTGTATTTTTTGGTTATTTCTATCCTTTGTCCAAATGTACCTTTATTGACAAATAATCCAAATTATATAATTTGTCATATATGGAGCAAAGTTGGGTACTTACGTATTAACGGTACCTTGGCGACAGTTGCGCCAATAAAGAGCACACGCGCCAACCGCAGCTACAGATTTGGCGCCAATCTACACTAAAAATTTTTTGTTCCAAATAATAAAATATATATGAAACACTTCATTTAAAAATCAAAACGCTTTCAAAATATTTTTATGCCAAATAATACAGATTGGCGACACTTAAAACCGCCAAGTCTCTCGCCAAGGTACCGTTAATACGTAAGTACCCACAGTTGTTTAATAAAGATTCTAATTTGTAGAAAATAGTACCAATGATACTAAATAGCGATTAATGATATTATTAATTCATAACTTTTTAAAGTTACATTTGGACATAAATAAATTCTGTTTCATACTGTAATGATAATGTATGACAAAATTATTTCATGAAGATTGCCATGAAAAGAAATCCCTAAAAACAAATAATAGCAAAAAAAAAAAAAAAAAAAAGAATAGCTAAAAATTATTCAGCTGATATTTTTAAATTGTTTTTCAATTAATTTCATTAATTTTACAGTTATTTAAAAACTTTTTAGTGTCAAATTGGGGAAAAAAAAAAAAAATGAATTGGAAAAGAAAGAACAAAGTGAAAAAAATGAAAAATTGTTTAATTTAGTTTAAACATGAACAGTTTATAAATTCTCTGTAGCAATTGTAAGAATTATGCTGTTATTATTATTAATGCTCCTCATTTAATAAACGGGAAGATTATTAATAACTAAATTAAATTAAATATTTCTATTAATTTTAAAATTTTTATTAAATTATTTATTTACGAAGGATCAAATTCATCATAATTTTTGGTTTACAGTCTCAACATTACTGCGTTAAGAATTTAAATGTTTATTTATTTCATATAAGCTGTTAATTATAATTTATTTTTATAGAAGCATATTTGTATGTGTAAATGTTAATAAATAAAATAAACAAATTATTATTTACAGAATAAAAATTACTATATATAGTACATAATTTAGAATAAGCAACTCTTTTATTTGATTCATATCTAAATGTTATAGAAATATCCAAATTTTGTCTTAGTCATTCATTGACAAATGATTCATAGTTCTGTATTAAAAGATTATTTTTATGTTTTTATAGTAAAATTGGGAGGCTATGATAATGTAATTTTAAGATTCTTGAAAGAAAATTTGGTACTTACGTATTAACGATACCTTGGCGACAGTTGCGCCAATAAAGAGCACACGCGCCAGCCGCAGCTACAGATTTGGAGGTTTTTAAGTGGCGCCAATCTACACTAAAAATTTTTGTTCCAAAATAATAAAATATATAAAAACTTCATTTAAAATCAAAGCGCTTTCAAAATTCAAAACACTTTCATCAATTTCCACAATGCAATCTGGTCCACCTACCTTCTTTTTTTGTTTATTTTCCATATGCAAGACACATAATTCACGCATGTAATTGTTCCAATCTATAACAGTTTTATCCGATATATCAAGTTGCTTTTAACAAAAAATTTAATCGACGTCAACTCCTCGCACCAGCAGTATATGAATCTCAAAGATGTACAAAATGGAATTCTGCTTCCTCAAAACTTTTCTAAGTCCCACACGATGAGCACACTGACTGAAATTGCATTTCCAAAACTTACATTCACCAAAATAAAGTTTCATGTCATGGGAATTGGGACATTTTCGTTGTTTTGGTAAAATATTTCGCCCCTGAAAAATAAAATTGCATCTTGTTCTGTTTCCTGCAAATCCCAAATACGCATTTTCGTAGCACTACAAAATGGCGTCAAAACTCAGCAAATCTGCAGCTGTTAGATTGGCTACACTTAAAAACCGCCAAGTCTGTCGCCAAAGTACCGTTAATACGTAAGTACCGAAAATTTTATACTATCTTCTCATGCTTACTCAATTTGTTTTATGTAGTTTATTTTTGAAGGAATAAAAATTGATTATTTCGGACAAATTTTTTGTTGCATATTTATTAAATTAATTCATTCAATTTATTTAATAATTTTTTATATTTTAAAAGTAATTTTATTTTCTTATTGTAACATCATAGAATGTTGTAGTTTTTGTAAGACAAGGTTTTTGAAGAGCAAAAGTGGCTTTGAATTAAAATTAAAAATCAATAATTATTATTATTGTAACAATATGTGGCATTTTATGTATTCCTATATTACACTCATGTCCATAAATTAAAAGGATAATTCAGAATCACACAGAAATTGAACTCTAAAATAAAAAATTTCACCTGTAGAATTATCACACACATCTTGAAGAAGAATATGCAAACTACAGGAACCCACCAGATGGCGCGGATAGTACGTCACAATGACGAGAGTGTAGAGAGGGGTATATAAGGAATGGTGGCAAAAGTAAAATTGTTCACAAGAGCTTTTGGAAGCCTTTCAGTGCAATAACCGCATAGTTGTGGCATAAAGGAAGATTTTGGATGATTTTTACGTCGTAGAATTATCGGACGATTGGAATGTGGACGTACCAGCTGGAAGTATCCGAGGAACTTGGAATCGCCCAGGGTGTCATCTCCAGTCTTTGGCAACGATTCCAAGATGATGGTAATGTGAGTAGATGTTACAGCACAGGGCCGCCAACAAGTTACAACGCCGAATGAGGACCGGTATTTAGCAGTTACTGCCAAAAGAAACAGACGGAGCACAGCATCAGACCTGTCTCGTCAGCTCTCTTCAGCAACTTGTACGACAGTTTCAAGACACACCGTGTACAGACGCTTAGGGCACATTGGCTCGTAGGAATGTCAGATGTGTTCCACTTACCGCAACTCACTGTCGCCTGCGATTAACCTGGAGTAGAGAGCATGCATTGTGGACACCGCAACAGTGGTCTAGTGTGATGTTTTCCGACGAGTCCAGGTTTAGTTTGCAGTCTGATTCTCGCCGGACTTTCATATGGAGAGCGCCAGGTACCCGTTACCACCAAGAGAACACCATTGAACGACACCGTTACGGTGGTACAGGATGGCTCGTTTGGGGAGGAATTATTCTTGGTTCCAGAACTAACCTGCATGTTCAGAGTGTAACGATGACAGGCCGCATCTATCGGGATGTCATTCTGGAACAACAAACATGGGTGCTGAATTTCTGTTTATGGATGACAACGCCCGTCCTCACCGTGCAAACGGTTGCCAGACGAATGCCTTCAATTGGAGTATATCACATGTGGGATATGCTTGGCCGACTGAATTATACAGCCGTCAACCCTCCCCACCTGTCCCGAACTTCGGAGGGCATTGCTGATGAGTGGTGTAATATTCCCCAAGATCAGATTGATAATTTAATACTCAGCATGCCTAGGCATTGTAAGGCCTGTATTGCATCGCCGGGGAACACCCATATTAACCATCATACTAACCATGTTATACTGTTTTTTGTAAATAGGTTCTTTTTTGAAATTTGCTCCAGGGAGTAAAAATCGCAATTTTTTTATTAATTATGTCTAAACATATAACATCTTTTGCTCTTTACCTTTTGTTTAATAAATATGTGGAGCTTTTTAATAAGTCAAATTTGTTTTTGCTTCTGTCTCTTTCCCTTTGCCTGAACCTCATTATCCTTAATTTATGGACATGAGTGTATTATGAAATTTAAATTAATAAATTTAAATTTCATAACTGTTATTCATTTAAGGATTTTTCAGTTTAACGAATTAGGAGGTGCCAACTAAGGTGAGACTTTTTAACAGTACAGTAACACGGACTATTTATTGTCACTAATTATTTATACTACTTGTCAGTCGTGGCAGAAAGGGGGCGTAAGTTGCAAATACACACCACTACCATTCCTACCACAACTTTACTACGAATTCACATCAACAACGATGCCACAAACTGTAAAAAGATTACATAAAACGGATAAAAAAATTTTTAGAAACAAAATACGAATATTATGGAACTATTATCTATTAAAAATCATTAGACCAAGGATGCATAGTTTTTCTTAAGACCAAGGATGCTTTTACAGGTCGAATGATGCACAAGTAGGAGTTTTAAATAGAAAAGTCAACCCAAAACGGGGATCAGGCGGTTGCTATGGGTCAAACAGATTATCATTCATTGCTATGTGGTATGTGGGGAAATAGGGATAACGGAGAGAAAGTTATCTTTTACTAATCTAGTGCATTTTGGGATGAAGTAGTGAAGTTTCGCTCGCTGGAAGTAATGGACTTCTGAAAAGATGTGGATAAAGATAACAAATTTTTAAGATCATTTTGTAATAATTGTAATATACTTATTACAATTATTATTACAAAAATGAGATTCAAAAATTAAACGCTGTTTTTTTTTTTTCTAATGTGTAGCTGGCAAAGACAGTCATTTTTGATGCCTTAAGGCAAGCGCTGTACTGACGTCACTTAGCACTACTTGGGAGGTGCGTGTATCTTGAAGATAAGCCACGGACGCGGAGTAACAATGCCCCTCGCAACGCTCTACGATCGTGTTAGACCGGGACCTACAGTTTAAAGTGGATTCCGGAACCACTACAAATATACATGGCACCACGTGGACTCGAACCCCGAAATCCTTGTGGTACCGAGCGCTAGCAATCAGACCCCAAATTAAAGATGTGTAATTGGAAATAAAAAGATTAGCATGAATCGTCAGAAAAGAGTCTTCCCGCATTTTCATAGCGGCATGATGGCCAATCATCTAGCGATTTTGGCGCCACAGGCTTCAGGTTCGAATCCTGGCGATGGCATGGATGTTTGTAGTGGTTTGGAATCACTTTAAGCTGCCAGGTCCTCGTCTCGTATGACTGTAAGAGTGTCACGGAGCCAAGCCAGACTTGTACCTACAGTTGCACCATCACAGAGAAGCTGCCCCCTTTCCCTTCAACCATACAGGTTCGTGGGCTTGGTCTATCAAGTGAGATAAGA